>PVIW01000257.1:270764-393179 GCA_004026585.1 Noctilio leporinus
AGGGAGGGAGGGAGGGAGGAGGAAGGGAGAGAAGAAGGAGGGAGAAAGGAGGTAGGTAGAAAGGAGGGAGGGAGGAGGGAGGGAGGAAGGAGGGAAAGTGAGGAACCACTGGCACCGCTAACCATGCACTTCTCCCACTGGAAATAAACCATCTTACAAAATGCCAACCTCAGATGAGATAGCTCTGAAACCATGATAAAGTGAGACATAGCGAGGCCCTGCAGGGTTTTTCTCTAAGCATAGATGATTACAAGGTTCCTGCACCTCCCACTAAACCTCAAACAATCCTCTCAGGTAAAATATGTGACAGCTGTTTCTTTACCAAATCCAGCTCCACCCTTGCTCCAGTGCGCCCTCCCTGCAGATTAAGATGCATGGAGATGCCCAGTCACAGCATGGCCCCCACTCCCTGACAGCAACCCATCTGGAGTGAATCCCTTGCTTCCTGCGACCCTTTCACAGTCACCCAACTGAAACCCAACCCATATTCTAGGTCCTTCTAACACCCTTCACCAAGACAATCCGTGACTGCCCATGGTGTGTGTCCTCCATGACTGTGACTTGTTTCCTGCTTTGTTCCCAATGGTCTTTGGCTGAAGGGCACTGATAGCTCCTGTAATGTTTTCACTGTAATATTCCTTTGTATTTCCTCTTTCTTTGTAGTGTGCCAGATAATAGCTAATAGTAACAAATAATCATTTAATGATTAACTTAGGTTAAGTGCTTTACTTACATTACCTAACTTAATTCTCACCACAACACCATAAAGTGAATATTACTTGTATTTTAAAGAAAGCTGTTACAGGGATTAAATCAAGGACTCTCAGCTGTGGAAATCTTGACATTTCCGGCTAGATAACTGCTGTGGCCGGTGCACTGGAGGGTGCCCAGCAGCAGCCCTGCCCTCAAGCCACTGCAGGAGAGAAGCCTGGGCCTCTCCCAGCCGCAACAATCAGACGGGTCTCCAGATACTGCAAGTGTCCCAGGAGACATTAAGTCATTGCTGGTTGAGAACTACCGCTTTAAATGATCAGGATCAAACTACATAGAATTACATTTCACATTTCTTTTTTTTAATTTGAGATTTTATTGTATTTTCCCACTGTTAACACACTGTTTTAAAAATGTTTGAAAGCATAAATATTAATTGGTACAGAAATATAAATATACAACTTATCTAGATATTCTCCATCATGGATTATTTCCTTTGCTTTTTTGTTCTTTTCCATTATATATATATATATATATATATATATATATATAATTTTTTAAGTAACTCCCTAAAAATAATCTGCAAATTATTTTCTATTTCTCTGCCTCATCTCCTAAGACTCAATTATCAAGAAATTATTGAACCATGAGGCACCTTTATTTTATTTTTCAGAGAAAAAGGTGTGTTGTTTACTTTTAATTACTTCACCAATCTGTTTAATTACTATAATAAAACAAGATATATGTCCAACTGTCTAGACAACCTGAATAAATTTCATTACTATTCTTTTGCTAAAGTATATGTTATCTGAATCTTTACTATATTCAGAGCACCATTTTTGGAAGCAGTAATCCAGCATCCATATTTAGCCTCAACTGGCAAAAATCTATTCTGAATAGAATGAAATGGTTAGAAGAGGAAGCCTCAGAGACTGTGGACAACAAATTTAGATGCCAAATACAATGGGTTGCACAGAATCCCCAAAATTCATGCCCACCCAGAACCTCAGAAAGTGAACACATTTGTTAACAAACTCTTTGCAGGTGTAATTAGCTAAAATGAAGTCATACTGGATTAAAGTGAAGGTCATAATCCAACTGTCTGGTGTCCCTATAAGAAGAGAAAAAGTCTGGACACATGGGAAAATGCCATGGCAGACAAAGACGTGTGGATAAGTTCATGTGAAAACAGACACAGAGAATGGAGTGACGCTGCCACAAGCCAAGGACTGCCAGCAAGTGCCAAAGGTTAAAAAGAGGCAAGGCAGGATTCACCCTGGAGCCTTCAGAGAGAGCAGAGCCCTGCTGACACCTTGATCTCTAACTTCCAGCCTCCAGGGCAGTTGAGAGAATAAATTTTGGTTATTTTAAGGCACCCAGTTTGTGGTTCTTGGTTACAGTATCTTGAGGATGCTAACACATCACAATGTATGGGCTTGGCCTTTTCATCTGTCATTAAAAAGCCACTGAAGTTGTAAATAGCCTAAGAAAAGAGGACCCAGTAATCTAAAGGTGAGGCAGAGGGAGAAGAGTGTGTCTTATTTATTTTCTAGGGAAGAATAACCATGTGTGTGTTTATAACTCACTATCATTTTATAAAGGAAAAGGTATTTTCACGCCAAGGTATGCTGGTGATGATCTCAGAATTTAAGTATAGTTCTCCTAATTGCTTAATGTTCTCACTTTTTTAAGGACTAGGAAAAATTCAATCAGGGATCAGTGCAATTCCATCCCAGGTTTGTTAAATCCTTGCTCATTCCAACCTATCCAGATCTTTAATCATTCTCCAAGTCTTCCTACAGAATCATTGCTACAGAACACAGGAAGGGACACACTAAACATACCAGCATTTCACTAACATGCTCCTAGAAATCAAACACACACTTGTATTTTCTCAAAATTCACATATGTACAATTGCATCAGGATTTATTAGAGTAAATCATGAAAATTTGGAACTAACATATGTTTTGGAGACCCCAATTCAATCTGTTCCTTTATCCTAAAGACATACCCAGACCCAGTGAGCAGAAGGACTTATGTCTAGCCACTGAACAGGTCTGTGGCATAGCTAGGACTGTGTGAAACCACCTATCCTAACTCTGATCTTACCATTCTTTCCTCCCACTACTCAACACTGCATTTATCGGTTTTCACATTTTTCAGGCTTTATCTTCTCAGCTGAGTGCTAAACTCTGTAAGGTCAAAGACCACTTCTTAAGTACCCTTCCAGGGGCCTTTCCTGGTCAGGAAAAAGAAACAAAAAAGCTGATAGTCAATTGTGGTGAATGTTCTTCAGCCGCAAGTAGAAAGTTCCTTCCTTCATCTTTCCAATAATCCCTCAGTCAGTCCCCTTCTCCTCTGTCCCCCCCCACCCCGTCACCGGCCTCCCCCTATTTCTACTTCCTCTGTACCTTACTGATTAGTATTTCCTACCAGGTTAGCTGTTGCTGGGTATGTTGCTAAGCCTGTTCTGGATCTCTTTGAACTATAATGTGTTCCTTCTACACCAAAGGAAGACAAGACACCAGAACGGCTAGAGCAAGAGAGGGTCTGGGCTATGGGATAAAAGTTGAGATATTTATTTTTTGTCTCACCTGAGAGCAACTTTCTTAATCTATCCTGATCGAATTTTCCCTGAAAGATGATACATGGGAAGTAAGCAGATAGGGCTCTGAGAACCTATATTCACATTTAAATGAGGTCCTTAATTTCCCTGAGACTCAGTTTTCACACCCACTGTGTAGGAATTCTAAATTGATTCTATTTACCTAAAAGGGATTTTAGTGAGGATCAAATATCATAAAAGTGTTCTACAAATGATAGGGTGCTATATGGGGAAAAATCATCTGCTTAATAATTAAAACAGGTAAATAACTCCCTACCGGTGAAAATGCTACAATAAAAAACATTAAGAGAACACTAAGTGCTCCTGATAAAGAAATTGTACTTGTATTAGCCGAATCTGTTTATGCAATTTCCTTTATTCCTTTTCCCACTTCTCCATAATTCTAACTGAAAATGCCGTGACACCCCGCAGTCTGCAGGGCCTGTCACATGAACACATTGGTCAACTGATGGTTTCTCCAAGGGCCCTGTGTGGGAATGCCTGCTCACAAGGAGCCTATTGTATTTATATATTTGTACAGGTAGAGATAGAGATAGAGAGAGAATGAAATAATTGTATTATGACGATTCATCTTCACCTCTTTCCAGCTCTTTTTGCTTAAGAAATCAGTTTTCATGGTTCAGTCTAAAGGTTTTGATTTTAACCCTTAGTTTGGACAAAAGATTGGGGCTCTACTAATTTGTTGTCAAAGCCCAGAAAAGAATTTTAGAGGTTTATCTCTAAACCTTTTGTTAAGTTACCTTATTAATAAAATAAACTTGAGCATAAACTCGCAACATATGACCTTTCTGGATAAACTATGCCTGTATTATTGTATTTACATATTATACATTTTAGAAAACATGAAAAAGTTAAAAAGATGAAATAAAAATATATAAATACAAAGCTCTCCATGTTCTTCTTCAGTACCTCAATAACTAGTCTTACTGACCTTTGTCCAGAATGAGATAACCCCATGCACTCTGGACACTACCGTCCTGTCATATCAAAGAGAGGTACACTCATAGAGGTGAGTGTCATCCACTTGTGCCCTGTCCTGTCCAAAATAATAACTAGGTTTCATGCTGTTGCTATGCTAATAGGCCTCATCAAGAAATCGATGTACCCACCACTGCACACATCTGCTCATTCCCCTCTGGAGCACGGGACTATCATCTGATGTCCAATGTTTTCAGTGGGCATTACTGGGCAGGAGCAGCTGGCAATTATTGGCCACATGAGGTGGCCAACTTCACCTGTTCTCTTTCTCTACAACTGACTTTGGATAAAAGTACTTGCAAGCTTTTACACTAGCAGGGGAAAGGTCCGGAATTATAAAGGGGTGAAAAATGCCCACGCACATATAAACAAACTCTAACGCTATTAGAAAACACCAGATGCAATTTCTTAAATTGAAAAACTACTTTGAAGTTTCATTTCTACTTGAATATTATATTCTGTTCTTTAGTAAGCCATTGTTAGCATGAATACAAAAATAATGCTTTAAGACTGATGGTTGCCAGAGGGGAGAGGGGAGGGGGAGACCAGGTAAAAAAGGTAAAGAGATGAAGAAGTACAAGTTGGTCGTTACAGAATAATCACAGGGATATAAAGTGCACCACAGGAAATATAGTCAATAATATTGTAATAACCATGTATGGTGCCGGGTGGGTACTGGAAATACCAAGGGGATCACTTTGCAAAGTACATAATTGTCTAACCACTATGCTCTACACCTGAAACTAAAAATAATATTGACTCTATACTGTAATTGAGAAATAAAATTTTATTTACTTACTTTTAAAGATTTTATTATTTTTAGAGAGAGGGGAAGGGAGGGAGGCAGAGAGGGAGAGAAACATCAATGTGTGGTTGCCTTTCACCTGCCCCCAGTTAAGGACCTGGCTGAAGAGCTGGCTTGTAACCTGGTTACATGCCCTGGCTGGGAATCCAACCAGCAACCTTTGGGTTTGTAGGCCGGCACCTTTCCACTGAACCACCAGTCAGGGCAACAAATAAAATTTTAAAAACTAATGTTTTATTAAAGTCGTGAACAACACATAAATGAGGGTCTTCAGGGAGATCATCCTCACTTACCTTGTTGCTGTGAGTTTCCCTGTTACACTTGGGATTTTGCTCATCCAGTAAAGACATGAGGACTTGGCTGCGGGATGGGGTCCAGCCAAGTGCCTGCATGTGGCTCACTGTCCACTGCAGGACTTGCAGAAGTCACTTAACTTCTCTAAACCTCCTCTCATGATAGAAACACACATACTGAAAACTGGAGAAAATGCACACCTGCCATCCATACTCTCTCTTCTGTTACACCTCAAAAAGAGCTCATCTTGTAAATCCAAAGCATGAGAACCCAAAGGAGTCCTGGTGACCATCAAACCTTAAAGCTGAGAAAGCAGATGACCAGAAAGGTCGACTGCTTTCCAAACCCACAGAGCTAGTATTTTTAGAGATGATGATTTTTGATTTGAGAAGAAAAAACACTTCACCAAAGACACTAATTTTCCTTGACAGTCTTCAACATATAAAAAATTAAACCCTGTGTTTCAAATACAAGTTCATTACCCTTCTACCTGAAGGGTGGCTTTTGGAAACAACTATAGATTGTATTCTTATTACTGTTTCTTTAAGTTTAACATGTTTTCTAAGTATTTTCCAGGGACTCCAGAGAGGCTTTGTACCTGCGGGGGTTATTTTCAGCACGGCCTGTGACTGTGGAGAGTCTGAAGCGAACTCCATCTGTTGCTGTATCCAATGTTCATTACGCAGTTCTCAAAAGTGCTGCTCTCTTCGTGACTTCAGGTTTCCTTCTACTTTTAAGCAGCTAAATCTTCAGAGGTTTCACCTTCCACTTGTGCTTTGACTCCAACCCCAACTGCCTCTTCAGCCTCACCCCACCCCTCATGCCACCGCATCGCTTCTCAGATTAGCTCCTGCTGCCCCTCAACGGCCACTCCCTGCACCTGCGCTCACACATGTGCAAGGCTTTCCCCTCTTACTGCAAAGTTAAACAAGGCACATGCCTTCCATCCTGTGCACTTCCCTGGTTCAAACTGATTTCCTTTTCCTTGATTTAAAAGCTAAATTTCTTAACTGAATCTGGCACTCATGGTGGCCTAGTTTTATTTCCTGCCCTTGCCTTCCTCTGCTACAATCTGCTTACCTTCCAGGGAGCACAGAATCTCCTCTCCCTCAAACCACAACTAATCTCTTGGTTGGCAAATTCTGCTGGCATTTCCAAGACGTCCCTGTAACAGAGGACACTTCACGTGCTTTCCTCCCCTGGCTCCTGTTGCCCACCTGCCTTGAGTTTCCACCCTCCTCAGACACGCGTCCCTCACCCCTTGTCTCCCCCTGGCCCATGAGGACATGGTATTGCCCAAGGTCCTGTTCTAGTCCCTCTTCTTTTATTCATGGTTGCCCTGCACGTGACTTCAACTGTTGTCTACACCATTATCCATGCCAGGTTCACCTCTTTAACCCAGACTTCTCCTCTTACCTCCAGACTCATCAGTGAACTGCCTCCCAGACCTCGTCACTTACCCCAACGGTAGGTACTTCGTCCTCCACCCAGATCCCTTCCTCAGGCTTGTCTCCCTGCTGACCCCCCACCCCTGCTTGCCATGTCAGCTGCGACGCTCAAAGCCCAGCCGCTCACTGGAAACTGCTGCCCTCTTCTGTGAACTGCCGTGTCTGAGCTCACGCCCTCTGCCGGCAGGAGGCCGACCTAAGCGACCAGTCAATGTGTTGATAAAAAGGCCAGACGTCCTCAATTTTCAGCAGGTTGAAGTGCCACTCAGAGTTCCGAGCGGAACTGGCTGATACCTCAGTGTCAGCTGCCTTTCGTGTCTGCTTCTCACATCTGCAGTTCCCTTTGCCTATCCTACCCTTTTCCTCGCTTTTCTGCAGGACCCCCCTCTATGATAATTCACCCATAAATCTGCTACACTCAACTCTCCTCTCAGGAGTAGCACGGCCAACAGCAAAGGAGAACTCGTCGCGCCGTCCTCCTCCTCTCACACTCGCCACCATGCTCGGCTGCACCCACCCAGTTCTCAGGTCAGGCCCTGGGAATCACCCTGGAGTTCTTCTCTATGTATCAGCCACTCTGCAGTCTTACCCATCCAACTTCCCAAAGATCTTGCAAATTAATCTTCTTTTTCCCTTTTCACTACAACTCCCTCCATTCACGAGAATGTCTGCCAAGACTACTTCAGAGCACTGTGATCAGCAAGCCAGGACTAGATGCCGATCGTGTCATCCCTAGGGTGGCCTGATGGACTCTGAGACAGACTATACATACAACTTGTTTGCTTCTGTCCAAGAATAACCTTCTCGGGGATTCCACTAGCACCCTGCAATATGTCTTATGATGTTATCATCTTCTGGGTATGTCATGCTACGAAAAACACTGCAAACACTGCTGTCATCACTAGGTTCTAACTGGCCACACTAGTAAGTGTTCCCGTCCTAATCGTAGGTGATAAGCCTCTTGAAGACAGGGATTCTGTGTTTGCTATCTTCCTCTTTCCAAGCGTGTAGCCTATGATTGGCAAGTAGTGGGCACTCAGCGCACACTTGTTGCATAAATCAATAACTTGCTCAATCAGTCCTTCAAAAGAAATAATGAACCAAAGGATGAAAAGGGAGAGACGCCATAATGAAAAGAAGGAAGGGAAAGAATAATAAACTAGTTTCTCAGCCTCCCAGAAGTCTTGTCCCTGGGGTTAAATTGATTGCCATGATGAATAATCTATTTTAAAAGATGAGAGGAATGTTAGCATAGTTCTGAAGAATAAGGTTTTAAATTATAGCCACATTTTCTCATTTTGTCTCTTCAAGTTTGTTATCTCCAAGATGGCCACTAATAAAAGTTTGTGCAGTGAAGTAGTTTACCCAATGGAGAGGAATCAATAAATATGAATTAATGATAGTAAGGAGAAATATGTAGGTGGAAGATAGAACTAGAATGATTAAGTAAGCTCCATCTACTGCAAATCTCTCTCAACTGGAACTTATATATTATTGGTCTTGCTTGTTGCATTATAATTTTTTTGGTAGTGGAAAACACTGGTCAATAAGTAGGAAAAAAGAAGATATTAATGTCCCTGCTCAATCACAGAAGAGTGGTGCAATCCTAGGGGAGGCACTTCACATCTTGGAACATGGATATCTCAACCTTAAAGAAGAAAGAATTGGAGTAAGATGATGTTACTGTCCACTTCTTGATCTAAAATTCTCTTCTCTTTCTACCGTGTTATTTTTAGTTCTCTCTAGGCTTGTCAATCTAGTATTTTCTGCAAACCGAAAATTAATTCAAACTGGCTAGTGTTTTATTAGACTTAGCTAAAAATAAACTTGAAACCCAGGATTAGGAAGCTGCTCTGCGGAAGCAATGTCAGAAAGCCAGAAGCTATTTACAGGAACCATTTTTGTACTTCTTCCTCACCTCTTAAAGCACCTGCTTCAAACAGGGAAGAGATGATGAGTGGACATGCATGCTTATCTGCTAAGCTGACCTATGGAGCAGGCAGGAGGACATAAAACATGGAGATTTAGGCAACTGCTGACTGCTAGGGATTGCATAGAAGCCTAAGAGATAAGTTGGATCAGAATTGCAAATCCAATGTCTATTGACAGACACTAATAATTGGATCAATCCAGTGATTCTCCTTCCCACCAGTTTGCTCTAGTTGGAGGGAATAAAAAAAAATTTAAAAAAGCAAGTTTGGTGTTCCAAAAGAATATGATCCCAGGATTTCCTGGGTATATTATATATCACTCTACCCACTTAAAAACTCTAGTCTGGTGATGTTTACTTATCGGTTAGTTTCCAGAAGATTATTATTACCATTTTCTTTTTCTCTTGTTTAAAGGAAAACTGTCTTAACAGAAGTTGAATCTCCTTTGGGTGGTACATTTTCTATTCTTTTGAGGAAGGCAAAAGAGATTTACATGAATAAAAAATTGGGCGAGTTTTAATATTTGGCCATCCAGCAAATTTCCCAAGGCATTAGGTATCACAAAGCATGGTCTGAGTTAGAGATCAAGAGAAATGTAGTCACAAATATAATACAAACATAGGCTGTTCCTAACAATGTAAATGAAACCATGAGTTCCTACTTCAAAGAAATTCTTTGTGGCTAGATCCACTGAAAGAAGCCCTAGGGTTCTTCAAAAAGAGTCTTATCATTGGTCCCACTAGGACAACCCTGATGTATCTCACAGGGACATTTGCAGAGGGATGCCCCCCTCAGCCACCATTCAAGCAGAGGAGGGTATGGTGTAAGAGCAAAGTGTGTCCTCTTCTAACACACTCTCTTTCAGCCTGCTCTCTTGGTCTTCCTAGAGAAGGGCTATTTAGAAAAGTTTGCTTTCCAGTGGGTGAGGGTGCAGGTGATGTTTCCACGGAAAATTCACTTTTAATTCTCAATCCTCAGTTCTCAATTCTGCTCCATAACACTATTCTAAGAACCATCATTTCTCAATAAGAATAATTAGCATTAAATTGCTTACCTACTATGGACCAGACCCCCTGTTAGATGTTTCAACTTTCCATTCCCTCCCCCCACCTCAGTCCTACTAGGTTAGTGTGGACAACCATCAACCTCACTTTACATAGAAACACTCTAAGCAGACCCTCATCTCATATACACTGCATGGCTCACCTGGAGGGAGTCAAGGTCATTCCTCTCAGGCAGTAGTATGTGAGAAGTTCTCCCCTCAGCCCTGACCACAATGAACTTAGAGGTGAGAAGTACAACCAATGATCACTAAAAACAAGAATGATGCCTGTCTGGGGTTAGAAGAAAAAAGTTAGGGCCAAAATGTCAAATTCAAATGCAAGCAGCCTTTTAGGTATAATGATCGAGTTAACTTTCATGATATAAGACTTAGAAATATTACAAGGAGTAATTCTGAACAGGAAGAATGGGACAGCTTGAACAGAGGAAAATAGGAAGGAGCCACGAGCCAGTCCAGTGAGGTAACTTGGGGCCTGTCATTTCACCTTTGCGTTTGCCTGTCACTGGGTCTGGAAGGCACCTATTCCTCCTGCCCTTCCCCTAGTGTGCACATCTGAAAGAAGCATACACAATAACAACACTGACGGAATATGTTTCAAGTTCAAATGCTACCATCATTCTAATTCAATTCCATTTTATTTCCGTGAAACTCAGCATATAAACTTGAAAAATAACCACAGCCAACTTTCCAGAAATTTCTCATAAGCAGTGCATCCTTTGGGCCTTAACGCTATCTAATGTTATAGTCCTCCCTGAAAGAAACCAGAAATGAGGTTGGGAACATGGAGATCAATACAGACCTGCTGTTCACACTAAGACCAGGTTCAATGTGGGATGCCTCCCACACCTCATCTATCAAAGAGCATCGAAGACCATGGTGATCACAGCACTGGGGCAGACCAGGGTGAAAGCTCAGGTTCAGAGATCTCATATTGAACCACACTCAAAATTACAGCTTAGGATTTTTAGGAACTTTTAAAAGAAACTCTAAACCAATTCATAAAATATAAGCAGAATAAACTCAGGAGTTATTTCTGAAAGAAAAAAAATTATGTTGCATCGCACTTCTGTTTTATCTCCTGTTATAGATCATTGGATTTTCCACATCTCCCCAAACTGTCCTAATGAAAAACATCCATAAACAGGGAGCATGGGAAGTAACAGGATTCTGTTATGAACAAGGGACAAGATGTTACTTATTCCTTTGCTTACATGAAAGGTCGGTCTGTGTGTGCATCTTTACGGTCCACACTTGCTAAGAGCTCAATTTGTACAATAAACATATGTCTTAGAGGATAGGTAAAATGGGCTTCTGAACTGAAGATAATTAATTCTGTCAAGTACTTCCATTTTACATAGATATAAAGCCACCAACCACGTATGCCCCCAAGGGGACAAAGCCCTTTCTGTTTTTTCACCTCTCTCTCTCTTCCACATAGTACCCAATTCCATTAGGAAACCTTCTCCAGCTTATTTTTGGAAAGGCCACCCAACATCATGTCACACCTATTCAATGTACCCTTATGTCACTTTAATTTGTTTTTGTTATAAAATTTTTGAAATGTTTAATATAATTGAGCTTTTGGGCCTCTTTGGTTATGAGCAATTAGTTTGATATAAAACTGACCATGATTACTCAAGAAGTTGCTTCAGGTTCAGGGATTATTCAAAAGTGCTATGACCTAACCTAAAAATTATTTCTAAATGCAATCCAATTCTTAGTGCTTGAAATGGAACTGTACCAGTATTGATACAATAATATGTTTTGCTGATATTTAATTAAACATTAGAGATTTTGATTTTACAGATTTTATCTTAGGCCCTGTAGTCACTGATTTATATGTTTTCCTATAGGCCTTCTGTCTACTACTCTGATCTACTGAAGCCTTGTACGTGGTTAATCAATCTTTTATTTTTATTATCTTAAATCATGGATTATCTTAATCATGCTTTCTCAATGCAAGAAGTAATGCTCCTAAGGGGATGAAAATTGGCTCCAAGGGAGTGAAAACTTCTACTCTAATTGTATATAAGGCACAAGTACACACACAGTATATAAATTGACTTATAATAATATACTTTTGGTATAAAATTTTCATGATGTGGACATAGGGGAAAAAAATCTCTTAAAAGGCTCTCAGGGAAGGGGGACGATAATGGTATAAAGGCTGAGAAGATTTCCAGTCAGGGCACATAACCAGGTTGCAAGCCAGGTCTCCAGCCAGGTCCATAGCTGGAGGCAGGTGAAAGGCAACCATACACTGATGTCTCTTCCTCTCTGCCTCTCACCCTTCTCCTCTCTCTAAAAATAGTAATAAATAAAATCTATTAAAAAATGATTTTAAAAAAAGGCTGAGAAACACTGCTTTAGACTGTTTCCATATGCTTTACATGTATATGCTTGATTTTCTTAATAGAGTTGACGCTATTTAAGAGCAGGGATTACAGCTTCTCCTCCTCCTGTTTGTTTACAGCACCTGCTCAAAGGCCCAACATTGTTTGCCAGCCTCCTGGGAATACACTGTGGTCTAATTTTATGCAACCTTAAATTGTGTAAGTCTGAAAGGATATCCTAATAAATACCCAGAGTTCAAAATGTGAAATAATACAAATTTCTTCAAACTAAAATCTGCCACAAACTGCCTGGTTTCAAAGCTGGCGAGCCAACTGAATTGGTCATCATCTTTGCTGCCAGTGGAAGCATCACTGGCATAGAAATTCCTTCCATCTTTTATAGGAAACAAGCTAGTGGAGTCTCTAGGATACTTCTCTCCAATAAAATGAAGTTAACAGACTAGACTCTTTTGAAGCACACTTTCAGGAACTTAATATAGAACTATTACACACACATATGTGCATGTAAATATATATTTATGTACGTATATATATATAAGAAGTTCGGAGATGTTTGAAAACATCCATTTAACTATTATAGTGTAGTTATATAACAGAATATATTCTGGTGATAAAATGTTCATGTTCATTTTTCTTTACTGCCTGTGATTAAAGATATATAGATGGATATTACTATGGCAGGGCTATCCTATGAAATATTGATTTCAATAGACTTTATGATGCATCTAGTCCTGGAAACAATCAGCAGAAATAAGAGCCAAAAGAACATCACCTTAATATCATCTAGAACACCAGGTCTAAGCACCTGCCTAGGGCCTGTAATGAAGAAGGAATGAAAATAGTTTGTTAAACGGTGTGGGATCTCCGTCGCAGCACTGCAGTAACATGGGGTGCTTGAAAGCAACACAGCAGCTACTGTGAGGACCACATATTTAGTCCCCACTTGTTCCAGAATACATTTACAATTTCATCAAAGCCTGATGGCAGCTGTCAGTCTCTTCCATGTATGCTTCTGTTTCTGTTTTGCTCGTTAGCTTACTGTGTTCATTAGATTTCACACGCAAGTGAGATTACTTGGTCTTTGTCTTACATTGACTGGGTAGGGCTGGATGGCAGTGAATAAAGGGAGAAAAGGCTTAAACAACTGCAATAGCATAAACATTAATAAACACGTAAATAAATAACCTGGTGGCAAACCTGTGATGGTCTCCCAGCAAACCATGAAAACCAAAACAGTAATACAGGGCACAACACTGGGAAAGGGAAGAGAATATCCAAATTCAGGGCTGTTTTCCGCACACTAACATTGAGACTTAGGGCAAATCACTTAGGTCTCTAGTCCTTTATTTCCTCATTAATAAAATGACGGCAGTGGAGGAGTGATCCTAAAGGGCCAACATTTTAGCTGTAACATTTTATGAGTATCATTATCAACAATTTATCATAATTTGTCCTGGGTTTGAATTTCTAGCCTATGTACCACAATACAGGTTAACATCGAAGAAAATGTTTTAAGGGTCTTCAGATCTCTGCTTCAGAATTTCACCTGGTGAGCACAGGCTGCAGAAATCTCCTACTCATATCAGCATCTGATGGCTAAATTCAGCTGCATTTCCATACTATTACAGTTTTAGATCTATGGTACTTTAAAAAAAAAACAAAAAGCATCCTACTTCAAATGCAATCCAATATAACAAGTACAAACTTTGCCTAAAGAATGGCAATATCCTGACTTTCAATGTGCTTATAATTATTCAAAGAAAACCAGGCATATAAAGCAACTAAATAACAATAATATGAATGAAAATTTTTCATTGGATGGACTCAACAGCAAAGATGCTGGGTATGGCTAGATAATCAGTGTTAAGAGCACTTAGGTTGGAACGAGGTCACTATCAGCAGAATTGGCTAACGGTTCCATGAAGGAGGCAGTATCTAACATGATAGCATCCTGTACTCTAAGTGGCCTCACAGGAAACATAAACCACTCTGCCTGTAGCTTTTCATCTCTCCATGCCACCCACCTGACAATTAATGTTGTTAATGATGAAGCCTACATTTTATTAGACGGTCCATTTCTTTCTCAATCTATCCCTAATAATACAAAGTTTGCCTTACATTGACCTAAAGTAATCTGTTCTCTATTTTCTTCTAACCTCCTCTTCCATATCCTGCTCTCTGGAGACCTACAAACAAAGTGGAACCCCTCTTCCAAATGAAATCTCTCCAGTCTTTTACGAACACAACCAATCCTTAATTTGCCTTTTTGCCTGGCTGACTATTCCCAGTTCCTTCTATCATTTTTCTCCCATGAATTTGTCTAGTCTGCTTCTTTTTCATCTCCCCTCCCCACCCCTGTCCCTGTTCGGAATGTGGTCCTCTTCCCAAAGACCCCTTGATTTGGGTCATCAAAAGATGTTACTGCAAAGCCCTGGCTGGTGGCACAGTGGATAAGGCCTGCAAACCCAAAGGCCGCTGGTTCAATTCCCAGCCAGGGCACATAACCAGGTTGCAAGCCATGTCTCCAGCCAGGTCTGTAGCTAGAGGCAGGTGAAAGGCAACCACACATTGATGTCTCTCTCCCTCTCTGCCTCTCTCCCTTTCCCTCTCTCTAAAAATATTAAATCTTTTTAAAAAAAAAAAAAAAGTGATAACCCAGGAGAAGAGAAGATGGTCAGAAATCTTGTTAAACAGACAGGTTTATAAAGACATTACCATATCACTGTGGAAAAACAGCACAATAACATTCGGAAGAAATCTACAACTAAAAGCAAAGACTTGGACATGGAAGCATCTTTCATTAGAAAATGATTCGTTGGTCTCCCTTCTATACTTGTGTCTAGTACAAAAGGAGGGTGGAAGGAATGGAATAAGGAAGTGAGGAATTAGGAAGAAAGAGAGTAATTAGGGAGTAAGGATATTACAAGTTACAAGGTTTGGGAGGGGACGGGGACAGAAAGAAGCTAGGACATAAGGATGCTGATTAGAAAGACAGGAAGGTAAGACAAGGAGAGAGGGAAGCAGGTAAGTCAAGATGAACACATGCTCCACCCACCCACCTCCAAAAAGAAAAGTGTGAACAAATGACAGCCACAGAGTGAGGGAGAGACACAACTAGACACAAAAATCTGGCTTCCAAGTTGTGCTTCAAGCACCGCACGCCAACCACAGGGACCGAACAGAAAACCTGGTGTGCAGCCAGTGCACTCTGAGCAGGCAGTGCCGCTGTACGCTGCACCGGTAGGAGAAACTTGTCCTGAGCACCATTTGGACAGAGCCCAAGGTGTTCACACCCCAACAGGAAGCACACACGGTTCAAAGAAAAATGCCCAAAGCAGTTTCTGCGTCGGGGCTAATTTCTCAGCGCCACTGCTGGCCCGGGACGCACCGCCTGCACGAACACCCGCGGCCATGACTGCATCTCCCTCATCTTGGGCTTCCTGAGTCTTGTCTAACTCACTGTGGAGGTGCCGTGCTGTATCCCAGGGGTGGACTTTTTCCCTCTCTCTAATGAGAGTCTGCAAGAGCCCTCAAGTCAATTATTAATTGTGAAATTCCAGAAATGGAGGCATGAGTGCTGTTAAAGCCGAGAAGGACTAAGTAAAGCCATGGACCACATTTTACATCTAATCCCCAGAGAGGAAAAGCACTTGGAAAGAGGAAGCGTATATGTGAAAATCCTTAGGCCAGAGGCTGAGTGGGCAGTGCGGTGAAGCTGTCTGTCCCCTTCAGAGAGAAGGCCGAGGGTGGCAGCAAAGGTCATTGCCACGTGGGGCCTGTGAGCAGCAGAGCACCACCGTGCCTGTGTGGCCCAGGTGTCAAAAGTGACACTTCGTAACACTTAGTGTCCTCGTGGTGGGTGCCAGCTGCCGTGGAGGACAAGGTACCAAGAAACGCATTCATAAGCAGAGAACACTGACCCCGGAGCAGGGGCAGAAGGACATGTGGCTACCACCCCATGAATGTGGATGACAGGAGGCCCCTGCAGCACTTTGAGGACTCCCCAGAAAAGACTTCGCAGGAAGTGGGATGCTAAAATCAACAGGAATGAGCAGGAATTAGCATGCACGAAATACCGTTGTGAACTTATCTGTATCAGAAGCACCTGGGGTCAAGAAGATACTCAGATTTCACTTCATTTTTGATCTGGTCATTTTAGGTAGGCCCTGGTACAGGATTATTCTGGGGAAATCTATTTGGCATATACATGCATCTATGTACAACTGTCTTCTATAAATTAAAAACAAAAATGAAGCTACTGGAAAAGATTTGGAAATTTGCAGGCAATAAATTGAACATGTGACAACGGTGGTCAAAATCCAAGAACCTATAATTCATGGAACTTTATATATTAATGTGGGCCATAGTTGTTCTAAAAAGGGCAACATCGCGATGGAGATCATACAAATAATTACTTATAATGCATTGCTATTCAGCTCACATCCGACCTACCCATCTACAGACAACTGCCACCAAAGCCAGTGCGGGTGGAACAAGGAACTGAGGACCAAAGGAGGCCCTGAAACTCTCCCCTAATAATTTTCATGCAGAAGGTGTACAGCTCCTCTTTCTAAGCAACAAAGCCCAAATATGTGTGCAGCAGGTTACAAAACAATGGAAGAAACAGAAAACAAAGGTGTCACTGGGCAGAGAGTACCTCCTCTTGGACAGCATGTGTCCCTCAACTTCGCAACTTTTTGTGTGCATGGTTCATGTTCTCCCACTATTACCAAGTGGCACATTAGTTACCATTATTCCTTTCTGCCTCCAGGAGGTAAAATAATTCCATGGGTAGTCAGTCTTTTTAGTCTGTTCCTTTGCATTGAACTCACCCAAATTTGTCACAGTAGTGTTGTATTTTATCACAGTCCTTTGAGGATGTTTTTAATCTCAGGATTGACATGATATGTAACCACCAAGCCTCTATCCTGGCTACAGTCCTGTACAAGGGGCATCTAATGACCTTCTCAGGATCAAAGCCCAAGACAGGCTTTCTTCCATGCCTCCACCTGTCAGCCATCTCAACTGATCACCCTTCGGTTTCTTGTACTGCTGCTTTTCACTAAAATCTGTCACTAGACTTTTACAAAATTATTATTTAAAAAAGAAAAGGGAAGGTTTAACTGTTTTTGCATTGTTCTCTCAATCACTGATGTTTAAACTTCTTTATTAATGGAGGACATTTTATTTTTTAACGACACATTAGGCAGAACCCCAATCTATAAAATGGTAAGAAGAGATCCAATGTTAGCCAAGGGCATTGGGGATGGGGCTGAGCCGGTAGGACAATGGGTCTAAATGACCATCCACAGACATTTCCTGACCTCACGCCACTCTCCCTTGTTCCTTCCAGGCTACAAAATTTGAAAACCGCTAGTTAGTCGTATGATGCTTCCTGTTTCAAAAATGAGCATAGAGGAGATCATCAACCTGCTCTAAATGGGGCTATCATTTGCCTTTTGTTCTCAGACTGTTAAAACATTATATTATGATTTAATCCTCATTGTCTAAGAATGTCTTGTACATTATAAGACCACATCTTGAATTCCCTGAAAAAACAATTCTAAATATTAGAAAAGTTTTGCCTTCACCTGTGGAGCTGTATGGAGAATTTTATGTACCCAGGACCAGTAAAAAGTTTAATAGTTTTGGCTAAGATCTACTATAAGAAATTTAAAAGGGGGGGATGGATGTAATACAACAACAATAAAATTAAAAGAAAAAAAAAAAAAGAAATTTAAGACAAAGTTGAAGTGCCTCTTACTTTGTTAAGAGCCTGGACAAACCTGGAAGAACTGTGGAGTGATTCTCAGAAGCTGAAGAGTTTGTGATCTTTCTAAAAAGAGGCACTTCTTTCCTACCCTTGGAAGAAACTGCTATTATCAATTTATCCCAGTTTAAAATACTTCATAATCTATGCTTTAGTTCTTATAATCTTGTTTTTCAAATGCATGCCATTCTAGAAACAGCATTCTGGAGATCTGAAGACAGACATTTAACTACCAGCTAAAGCTCTCCTTTAATAACATGAGGACATTTGCGGCACAGCAGCACTGTGGAATGGTGGGTGAACAGAGGAGAAATAAATGGTAGTTATTTATACAGCTATATACAGCACTGTTCCAGGAGGATCCCATGCTTCTTTCAAGCATGAAAGAAGGTTGCCCTGGAAAATGCATACAAACTTCTGAATGTTAACTAAGCAAACCAACTCTTTTTTTAAGTTCTACTGAAATAAAACAGTTACTGGTATTACTGGCATTTAATGATTCCAGGCTGAAACTAGACTTCCACTTAGGAAGGAGAGAAGAAAGATACACCTTGTTCCTGTAAAGAGTTCAGCAGGGGATCTGTGTGGAACATCTGGAAGGGAATCACAGACAATTAAACAATTAAGGACAGATCATCCCCCACGTTCCACAGCCTGACAGCCACCAGGTGATTTGCCTCCAGCTAATCAATGACTTAAAAAAGGAAATTATTCTTCCTTCCTGTGCCCTTCATGAACGAAGAGGCCACTAATGATTTATCCCCAATTGGGCAGGTATTCTATTGTAATACACTTAAAAAGTAACTTATCTATCCGTTCCTTCCCTTTTTTGGTCATGAGTATTTATTGGGTAAATTGCATCTTTTGAAGTCTGAAGACAGAACTACCACCTGACAGAGCAGACAAACAGAAAATGATTAATTTGGTGAATGTGTCACAGTTTGGGGTCTGGCTCTCAGCCCAAAAGAGCTGGAAATGTTGCTGCCCAATTTCTAGGTTCATCTGCATTGACTGAAACTGAGTGACAGCAACAAAGCCCACAAAAACCTGAGTCTACACCAGTGAGAAAAATAACTGCATTGTGGACCAGGGATTTGCTATGTGTATCCCGGCCAATGCATTCCTTAAAATTATATAGAAACAGGTCCAAAATCTGTCACTTGCTGTCTGATTCTGTGAAGGTCCAGCAAATTCTTTAGCTCCTCAATATCACCGTCTCTAAAATGGTGATTAGAACTTGCTCTAAAAAAACTGTTGCTATTAGGTGAAATAACCTTTAAACAGGTTTGTCATTAATTCAATAAATATTTACTGATCACACACTATTTACTAAATACCATACTATAGCCCTGGCTGGTGGCATAGTGGATAAGGCGCCGGCCTGCGAACCCAAAGGTCGCTGGTTCAATTCCCCAGCCAGGGCACATAACCAGGTTGCAAGCCAGGTCTCCAGTCAGGTCTGTAGCTGGAGGCAGGTGAAAGGTGACCATACATTGATGCTTCTCTCCCTCTGTGCTTCTCTCCCTTCTCCTCTCTCTAAAAAATATAATAAACAAAATCTTTTTTCATTTAAAAATAAGTATCATACTAAACACTGGGGACAGTGAATGCATCAGATAATGCCTCCATGGGCCTTAGAAACAGCTGAGTGAAATACAGAGAAGGCTGCAGGCTACTGGCCCCTGGAGAGTTAGCAGCACGCTTCACCAAGCCAGGCGCACGGAGCTGAAACCACCTGTGAAATAAATGCATTGGGCCCTGCCACAGCTCCCTCTATGGCTCCCTTTTCTAAGCTTCTATGGTTGGCCAATGTCCCTTATGATTGACAGGTGCAGTCAACACACACATCCAAAAAGCCCATTGCAGCTCGAAATCACCAAGCCTATACCATGCGCAAGATAAAGAGATTTTATTTTACTCTGGTTGGGAATCTGATCTTCTCTACCATGATTTTTGCATCTTTTTAAAAATCCAGTTAGTGCTTGTGGAATATCTGTTAATGTGCCAAGTCAACTAAACAGACCTGTGACTCCCAGAATTCCTGTCCCTGGTGTGCTGGCCACCAGCGACATCTCCCTGGCAGCTGGGAGAGAGACGTGAACCAGGGGCCACCCTGTTATGCGGGACAGGTAGGTGTGGGGCACAAGGCGCTGTTCCCCACAGCCTGTGTCTATTTAGCTGCTGGATGAAGGGCACCAGCTTCTCATGCAGGTCATCCCTAACATCAGAATTGGAGGTGTGGAAGCGGAGAGAGATCTACGTGGGTCTTGGTGGTCCTTCCTCACAGGTTCCAGCCTGCCCTCGCTTCACCCGCCTCCAACCCTTCCCGTCCCGACTGCCGCTTGGCCAGCTCCAGGTTCTAACACTAGACTCCGGAGCCGCAGCCTCCCATTTCCTGTTTCACCAGGCCTCAGCTATGGGGAAGTTGAATCTATATATAAATCCCGTACATGTCATATAGTTTCTGCTTTTCTAATTGAACCCTGACTGGCTGAGTGTTCATGCCAATTATCCCTCGTGGGGCAGTTGTTCTCCTTTCACAGCTCTTGGGAAGGTGGATGAAGAATAAAGCCACTGCAATGCATCTCCATTATTTTTATATTTTTTCCTATTTTTTAAAACTTGAGGTATAATTCACATACCATAAAATTATCCTTTTAAAGTACTCTACTCAGTGGTTTTTAGTACATTCACAAGCTGTACAATCATCACCACTAAATCCAGAATATTTTCATCATGCCCCCAAAACCCTGCACCCCATTTCTCCCTCCCCTCAGCCCATGGCTATTACCAGTCTGCTTTCTGTCTCTACCAATTTGTCTATCCTTAATATTTCATATAAATAAAATAATATACGACCTTTTATGCCTGCCTTCTTTCATTCAGCATAATGTTTTCAAGGTTCACTCATGCTATATCATGTATCAGTCCTTCATTTCTTTTTATTTTTAAATAATATTCCAATATATGGATAGACCACATCTTATTTATCCATTCATCAACTGATGGACATTTGGGCTATTTGCAATGCTGGACTACTGTGAATAATGCTGCTGCTGTAAACATTCATGTACAAGTTTTCCTGTGAACAAGTGTTTCCAATTCTCTTGAATATATATGTATATCCAGTGGTGATCACTGGGTTGCATGGTAACACTACATTTAATACACTGAGGAATTGCCAAACTGTTTTTCCAGTGCAGCTATACCCTTTTACATTTCCAACCAGCAGTGCCTAAGAGATCCACTATCTCCACATCTTCTGTTAGCTGTCTTTTTCCCTTTTTATTTTGATTAAATTTATTGGAGTGATGTTGGTTAATAAAAGTATATAGGTCTTGAGAGCATAATTCTATTCTATATCACCTTTATATGGCATTGTGTGCCCACCACCCAAAGTCAGATAGTTGTATAGTCCTACCAGTGGGTGTGAAGATCATCTATGTCTGTCCTTTCTTAATCCAAGGTGCTAGATGGCCAAAGTAAAGAGTATCATCTCCATTGTCTCAGGGCAAAGTTTTTCTTTTTTCTTTTTCCCCTTGAAATGTACAGAGAGAATAATAATAATCAATATATTTTTGGTTGGCACAGTATTATATTATAAAGAAATTCTTTCATCATAACATACAATTTTGTCCACAAGCCCTTCGAGGAAGTGAAGATGCTATTGTTTTACAGAATCTGCAGGGTGTGACGTAGTGCCAGGGACACAGTTGGAGCTGTGTTGAATGAATAAAGTCCATTCATGTTATAGGTGAAGAAACTGAGATTTAGAGAAGGAAACTGACATGCTTAAGACTATCCAATTGGTAAGTGGCAGACTTTCCTAACTTGTGAGCAGGTGCTGTGTGTGCAAGATTAAACATGGTATGATAGCTAATTAAAATAAAGGATGATGAGTAACACATTAAGTAAAACTTATTAGGTCAAAAGATAACAAGCTACTTTACCTTATTTCTTTGAGAGTATGGGTTTATGAAAAGACTATAACTATAAAAATCACAAGTCAAAACAGTGAGGCCCTAGTCAACAGCTCTTGTGCGCTCCATCTTTCTCTGTCACCTTGGTCAATCATGCATACAGTCCTTTACATTCAAAAAAATTCCCTGGAAAATAGCTTCACCTACATCCTACATCAGCATACTGAAGGTAAGTACTCTATTTAAAATATTACATGACGGGCCCTGGCTGGTGGCTCAGTGGATAAGGTGATGACCTGCGAACCCAAAGGTCGCTGGTTCAGTTCCCAGCCAGGGCACATACCCAGGTTGCAAGCCAGGTCTCCAGCCAGGTCTGTAGCTGGAGGCAGATGAAAGGCAACCATACATTGATGTCTCCCCACTTCCCTGCTTCTCTCCCTTCCCCTCTCTCTAAAAACGATAAATAAAATCTTAAAAATAAAAAAATAAAAAATTACATGACACATATAAAAATAAAACATATAAGCAAATAAACATAATAGGTAATGAAAGTGTGGTTACAGTGATGCTGGGTGTACTATAATATAGTAAATGTACAAAATGACACCAACTTGTGTTTTCCAATGGTTAAAATGGCTAATTTTATGGCATGTGCATTTCACCACAATAAGAAAAGAAGGTTGAAATTCCACAAAGAAGCCTATTACAGAACTTAGTGGTGAGTTCTCTTCTATCAAGACTGGGCAAGGCCACAAGGGAGTGATTTGCAACATGGTTGCCAGGGAAACTACCTTCTTCTTGGAAGGCAATATTCAACAGCTAGAGAAATACATCATGCATGTTTCTCACAACATTTTCTTCTTGGGATTTCAGTCAAGTTATGGGAGACAAAGAAAGGCATGCCTTCCAAAGGCTCATACATGTACACATTTTCACCCTTTTTCACATGTGCACAGTCACACCCTGGCATGAATACTCGGGATGACTCTGGGATGGCTGGTGAGTCAAAGCTGATGTGAAGTCAACTGCAAAAGAGCATCTGACCCAAATTTGAAGCACCGAAGTCAAGTTCAGGACTCTGTGCTCCCAAACGCTATTGCTTGTAAGAGAACGTCCACAGCGAGTTGAAAATTGTTTTCTATTTAAACCAGAAAGAAACTGAGTATTTGAAGCTGAACTACGTGAGACAAAAAAACCATGCCCAGGGTTAGTATGTCTCTATAACTTCTTTGTAGCCCTGAACCTTACATGGTAGGTGTTTTATGAATTCTTTATTAAAGTGTATTCCACCATCACCAATAATTAGGAATAAACTCGTAATTGTTGGCTAGTCAAAAAAGTTTTGTTTTAATTTGTAATCCATGCCCATCAGAGTGTCTGCTTTATTCACTGCCCCTGGGGTGGGAAGGCGTTTCACCCAGAGGTTCCTAGTTAGTCAAGAAACAGTTAGACTCTTCCTTGAACAATGGGTGGGCCCTGGTTGAACCAATGGAGTTTTACACGGACTCAAGGTCAACTGGTGGACAGGCAGTTTATTGAGACCCATGAAGAAAACTTGTTGAAAATAACAATAACAAAAGAAAACCCTGTCCCATAAGAAGAGCATTATTAAGCTGGCCCCCAAATTCTTTACCCTTCCAAGTTTACACAAGGATATGTAGGATAAACCATCCAGTCATTAATAAAAAAATAAAGGAGAAACTGGAAAAATGAAAGAAGAGAGAGAAAGGGGGTAGGGGGGTTGGCTGGGAAGCCAGCAACGCCCATGGGAAAACATAGTAAGAAAGACTGCAGCTTGCTTGGGAAGTGTTGGCATGATATCCTTATAGAGCTCCCTTCCCTGTTTCTTACAACAAAGAATGAATGAACTCCCACAGCAAACAAAATGAGGTTGTGAGAAAAATTCTAAACTTCGTTTTTCATATTTCAGTAATGCTTAGGTAGTTCAACCACAAACATTACCATAGCCCAAAGTCTTGGTTGAAAAATATTTGAAATGTAGGCGTAGGGCTCAGGAGAAGTAAGATGGTCTGTATATAATTGTTCAACAATATGCTACCTAATAGCCCCATGTGAAAAAAGAGCTTTACTGTGCGTTGGGAACAGAGAACAAAACAGACTTTGGCACCTATCTGGAGAATTCTAATGCTACAATTGTTTTATGAATGTATAACTGTAATATCTTTAATTTTGAGAAAACAAAGGAATAGTGCGTAATAATGTTTATTGAGCTTATACTATATGCCAAGCACTCGCTAAATTATCAAATTTAAACTTGATAATAATCCCATCAGGTACTATTATCTCCGAAAGCCATATAAGGATACTAAAGGTCAAGACGTGCATCAACAGCATAGGTCACAGAACAACAGAGAGGCCTAGTGGAAGATCCTGACCTGGTTTTTATACCTACAAGGGCAATGATTCAATGGTTATGCTCATGTACCGATAAATTTGTTGTATGACCCTGAAAAACCAATTAACCACCCTGAGCTTTCTCAGCTGTAAGGTAAGAACACTGGCATAGATGATGACCATAATTGCTTCCAGTTTTAAAAGGCTATTGCTCAAAGTGTGGATAAATAACTTTAGAGTTTAAAGACAAAACACTATTAACAACACCAACTAATATTTGTATGAGCCTTCACTGTGTATACATATAGTGGGTACCCAATAAATATCAGATGAACAAATAAAAAACATACTAGCTTTACTGAACACATGGTCTATTCATACTTCTTAAGACCTACGTACCACTACTGTTCCCTTTTCTCAAATGCAGAAATTAAGCCTTAGAGAAGAAAAGGTGACATGTTTAAAATTCATATATCTATGAGGCTTTTTAAATTTTGCTTAATCCCTTCACCTATTTCACCTAACCTCCAACCTCCTCCCCTGATAATTATCTGCATCTATGTACCTTGTTTATTTAGTTTGCTCATTTCATTCCACAAACAAGTGCAATCACATGGCACTTGTCATTCTCTTGACTGGCTTACTTCACTTAGCATAATATCCTCTAGGTCCATCCACAGATAAAAGAAGATGATTACCAGGGGAAAGTGGGTTGAGAGCAGATAGGAGAAGGTAGATGGGGGATAATCAATGGTGATAGGAGACTCTACCCTGGGTGGTAAACAATAAAGTTACACACTTGAAACCTATATAATTTTATTAACCAGTATAACCCCAATAAATTCAATAAGAATATTTTTTAACCCAAGGGTTGCTGGTTCAGTTCCCAGCCAGGGCACATACCCAGGTTGCAAGCCAGGTCTCCAGCCAGGTTTGTAGCTGGATGCAGGTGAAAGGCAATCATACATTTAATGTCCCTCTCCCTCTCTGCCTCTCTCCCTTCTCCTCTCTCTGAAAATAATAAATAAAATCTTTAAAAAATAAAGGATGGTGAATATATAAGGCTCATTGTTAGCCTTTATGCTGTATTAATATGCTTAGAAATCTTATTTTTGCATCAATTCCAAAAATGTAATGATTCATCTTGGGCTGCACTGAGTGGGGGAATTCTTACTAGAACAGGGGCCAGTATCTCTACCAAAGGCTACTTGCAAAATGGTGGTGGGAAAGCAGTAGTCATCATCTTGTTGCTGTTGTTTTCATTGGCCTTCTTTAGACTATCCTATGATGCTTCACTACTAGATATGAAAAGGGGGTGTCTACAAAGTCCTAAGTGCAAGAATCTTCTAGAAAAGTTTAATTACTAGCTTTCAAAGATTGGGGCAGATCCACAGCAGTAGATTATCTTGAAATGTGAACACCAAATGAAAATTCCTATTTTCATGGAAGACCCCAAATGCACAATGCACGCACATAGTGGCTTATGTGGGTAACCAAAGAAACAGAATCATTTTTGACAAGTTAGGCAAAGCCCATCTAAACTAAAAGGTAAACCATAAGTGCTACAAAGAAGCAGACTTTCATCAGTTGAAATATGAACAGTACTTTTTCCTTGTTAGGGTCTTTTTTGTTTGTTTAATAATCCTAATTTAATGGATAGTGAAGAATTCTTTCCAAATTTCATGTAAACTACCTGCAAAAGGGAATTTCCAAACTGCTTAAAACTTTATTCTCTTCAATGTTGACAATGGTTCCCCTCCAGTCTTTGCTATCAAATTAGTTTTCAAGACCCTGCCAAAGTTTCAACCTCATTATCCATCATAAAGTGCATCATAAATTCTAACTAGTTGTGATCAGGGAGAAAAAAAGTCTAAACTGGAACTCAGGTGCTGCCAAGAGCATTTTTACATCATCCTGATTCGTATTTCTTAAAATTTCCAATGTAGACCATGCTGCTAAAACATCATTCCCCGCTCGGGGAAGAAACCCATTTTTTTAGGGTGGAAGTGTTAATTAATGTGCATGACACAGACAGAAAGAAGAGGAAAAGGTTAGAGCTGATGTTTTCATTAATAGCTTTTCTAAAAATAGAAGATTTTTGAAACAATGTTCTTTTGTGTTAACTTTCTCAAAGCTTTAGGAATAGTGTGGAGACACATTGATTGGTTAAATAAAATCACCTGTTACATACATATTTCTGCATTATTCCTCTTTCAACTAATTCTATCGTTTATTTCTCATGGAAATTTATTTCTAAGGGGTAAGCTGGGATGGTGTTTCTCGTCCACCTAATTTTCAGGTTTATCAACAGGAGCTGATTTCACTCATGGTAAGTCATAATGGCTTACTGAA
The DNA here is from genome assembly GCA_004026585.1 of Noctilio leporinus. Classification (NCBI taxonomy): domain Eukaryota; kingdom Metazoa; phylum Chordata; class Mammalia; order Chiroptera; family Noctilionidae; genus Noctilio; species Noctilio leporinus. The sequence continues at coordinate 297,373 of PVIW01000257.1, forward strand.
TCATTAACATAGTGCAACAGAGGGAGGGAGGGATCCTGAAGTCCCCACTGCCCGAGGTTTGGGGGGTGGGAGACGAGACAATACAGCTTTTAAGGTACTTTGCACATCCATGGCAAGCTGGTACTTGCTAATAGCTGTGCTACTGCCCCAGCAAAAGCTGTAGAAACCTTCAGGATTTAAAAGGAAAGCGCAGCTGAGAGAGGAGCACGGAGAAGCTGGTGGAGGGTGCCAGATGTCGATGTCGGAAGGTGCTGTGGCGGCCACGCAGGAAGCAGCAGTGGCCATGCCATCTGCAGTCAGGATCCGGCCATACAAGGATGAAAGCAGGCACGCTGCTGCTCTGACGGTGACAGCTCTAGCTGACTCCAAAGCCACCAAGCACTCTGCCTTGCAGACCTGACTCCTGGGCTCTTGGAACTCGGGACATGTGGGGAGGACTTCACCATGAGCCAGTGTAACAACACACATGTGTTCCTGGACTATTATATGGAGGCTGAGGACGACGTACCCCAATTCTGGAGGACAGAGCTGACAGATAACGGATGGGGGACTACTGAGCTTGGTTTTGGTCTAAAGCCTTTTGGGGAGCAAGGGAGGTGCTGGATCTCGTGGGAAGAAGACAGAGCTCTGAGATGAAGTGCTCTGAGCCCCCAGGCTGGACTGTTGTAAACAAGACCTATTTTTCTCAACCCTAATCTCTGGGTTTTACACTGAGGCGCCACATGAACACGCCTTGTTTTGCTCAGGAGCAAGAGCACAGAAATCCACCTACCTCCCTTCTCCGGTTATTTAATGTCATCTTCGCCATGACAACTTATCACATAGCTACACTCAACCTCCTTGTGATCCGCAACTAGGTGGAGCTTTCCATAACCCCATGCTGCCGCGTGCCTGCCCAAGTCTCTCTGCCCGTGTCCTTCAACTCTCCTCCTGGCACACTCCAGCGAGCCTTCAGAACACAGACCAAATCTCACCTTCCGTGACTCTCCTGATTTGGTACAGGCTAGCGGTTGTCTCCGCCACAGCCACTTCCAACTTCTCTCTTCCCTGCCAACCTCACACTGAAAAGCTAAAAATACTCACTTTCCCAGTTTCCTCCACAGCCTGAGGAAGCCATGTAACCACTCTAGCCAATGAGACATGAGAGAGCATTGTAGGGGCACCTAGGAGTAATTTTCCATCCCAATGAGAGCTGTGTTCAGAGAACTTCCAGGCTGATAGCTGCCTGTCTTCTAAGCAACCTTGTGAGCCCACAATTCTCATGCTCCAGGTAAAGACAGATTGCTGAAATGGGGAGGGAGGCACAGGGGAGGTTTGGGGAGAACATGTGTTTTGGGCATCACCTGGGATCGCCCACCAGAAAGGCTGAATTGTTTAGTCATCAATGGTCAACTGTGTTAATGATGGATGTCCTTAGCCAGTGAACACTTGCTGATGCGGTTCTCGAAGTATTCTAGTATCTCTCTCCCAGCATCTATTTATATTGTTTTGTTACAATATCTTTTCCAATGTGTGCCTCATTTAAAGGACTGTAAAAAGATAAGAGTTGGCAAAGATATGAAAACAAGGGAACCCTTGAGTACTGTTGGTGGGCCTGTAAACTGTTCAGCCACTATGGAAAACAGTATGAAGGTTTCCCAAAATCAGTAAAAATAAGGCCACCATATGATCCTGCAATTCCACTTGTCAATATATAACCAAAGACAATAAAAACAGGGTACTGAAAATATATCTGCACTTCCATGTTTACTTAAGTATTATTCACAATAATCAAGATTTAAAAACAACCTAAGTCTCCATCAATAGATGGATGATAAAGAAGTTCTGTGTATATATATATATTTTAGTGTTAGCTAACACTACAGTGGTGGTAATCACATTGCAACACACACACACACACACACACACACACACACACACACACAGAGGAATGTATTCACCCATGAGTATAAAAGGAATCCTGCCCTTAGTGACAACATGGATGAACCCTGAGGGCATTATGTTAAGTGAGATACTATAGAAAATAATAAATACTGCATAGTATCACTTACGTATAGAAACTGAAATAGCCAAACTTGTAACAACAAGGAGTAGAATGGTGGTTCGCAGGGGCTGGGGCTATGGGAACTGGGGAGATGCTGTTCAAGGGTCCAGACTTGCAACCGGCAGACAGCTCAGTGCTGGGCAAGCCATGCGGCATGGCGCTGGTAGACAACAGCCCTGCGTTTTAAACGTCAATGTTTCTAAGGGATTGTAACTTGGCTGTTCCCACCATGAGAAAGAAACGTACTTATGTGACATGATGGAGGTGGTAGTTAACTCTACAGTAGTGGTAATCATATTGCAATATGTAAATAGATCAAATCAATGGGCTGTGCATCTTAAGCTTATACAATGTGTATTAATTTTATCTCAATAAACGTAAATTTTTAAAAACCGAATGCTCACTCCCTAGCATAGAATCAAGCACAGAGAGTCTGCTGAATGAGTAAATGAATAAATAAATGAACAGATGAATTAATAAACAAATGCAGAGGCATAGAAGACATACTAGGGTGCTGTTCATGTCACTTATACCACTCCACTCAATTTTTTCATGTTTGCTATTGAAGAAAAACATTCTCTAAGTTATAGCTTGAAGTGGTTCCAAAGCCTTCTGATATTCATCTGGGATATCAAGGACAATTTAGCCACATGTTAACAGCTCAAAGGTATCCCCGGCACAGAAGTTACCAAGACAAGAACAGAAGAAAGTGGAGGCTGGTATTAAGTGTCAATGGAAGAGGCTACAGAGTTCAATTTAAGAGTTCAGATCCAAAGTATCAGGATGTGGTTCATATGTTCCTCTAGCCACCTATGTTTTCACCCATCCAGAATTTGTTGAGCATCTTCTATGTATTAAGTTGTGGACTAGGTGCTAACGATTCTGCGTGATTCAGAGAGACACTGTCCTTGCCCCCCATGGGACTTAACAGCGGAGAAGGAACAAGTCATTGAAGTATCTGATCACTTCTATGATACACACCAGTATCATCAGCATTTTGCTGAAATACATAAATGAATAAAAATGCAGCTTTGCTGAAAATTGTTTTTATGAAGCAACAGAGTCATAATAGGATAGGATATTAAACTCAGAAAAAATTCTTAAGATTATCAAAACAACTAATTTTTGAACTTTAGCTCTGGGCATTATTTTTCCCCCAAACACAAATACACATGATACATAGGGGAAAGACCCGCCTCCTAGGCTGGCAAAAGCGACAGTGACCCGTGAGGCATCTCTGAAGAACCTTGGTACTCAAGGGAGCATAGTCTAAAGGTGACAATTTATTTCAACTCCTTTATTTTTTTTTTTAAGGAAAACTTTTTTAAAAAATATTTTATTTATTATTTCCAGAGAGAGGGGAAGGGAGAGAGGCAGAGAGAGAGAAAAACATCAATGTACGGTCGCCTTTCAGCTAAGGACCTGGCTGAAGACCTGGCTTGCAGCCTGGTTATGTGCCTGGTTATGTGCCCTGGCTAGGGAATCAAACTCCTTCATTTTAAAAGGGAGGACAGGAAAAATCAAAAGTTGAAGGTGTTCAAGTTAACAACCCAACTGATGGTAGAGCTAAAACTAGAATCTAGATTTTTTGCTTCTTTGTTCTAACACATTTTCTTTATTCCATGATCAGCTAACTTAAACCGTTAATTAACAGAGATCTGATGAAGGACTGAGATCCTGTATAGATGTTAAAATATGTATTAGAATTTCTGGACCATAGTAATATTTCACAGGAAAAAATGGGAATGGAATATAGGAAAATCAATCAGTTGGGGAAAACTGAGGCTTTGTGGTCACCTTACCAGACACGCCGAAGTCTGAGAGAGAATGTGCTGAAGTCAAAGGCCATGTCTCACACAGTGGTTGCAGGTCAATTCTCCCATGGAAATGGGTAAGTTTAACTAAAATCATGTCCATTTTTTCACTTTCTGGGTTCTGTGAAGCCTCAGTCTGCCTATTTATTACTCCCTCAGATACCACTTTATATTGGTTCCCTTGCAACATGCTCCTGCTTTGCTGCACCAAAGCCAAAAGGAAAAGTAATCTCCAAATGAGTCTGCATCCCACAGAGAATTTACTTAGATGACATTCAAATCTGTTTTTCAGGGGTTTTTTTTGGTGTCATTACAGGAAATCATATAGTCATTACACTTGAAATTTGACAGTTCTTTCACAGCATGTAAGGCGGGAATTAGACCCAAATGTATTTCTTTAAATGCACGGTTTCACTCACCACCAGGACATTTGTGAGGAGGGCAAGATGACAGCAGACTGGGTGGCTGTCTGCACTATTGTTATTTCATGAACTCCTGGCCATCAACAGGCAAACTCAAATATTTTAAATTCAAATAATAAACCCATTTAAGAAAACTTTCAACCACTATCTCTTCCTCCAGTTATTCAAAGAAGCCCATTCAATTTTACTTAATAATTAAATTACAGAATAAAAGAGGCACTTTTGGTAAGAATGGGCTTGAAATATATTTGAAGACAAAGGACTCAATCAGGCAGCACTTAATCAAATCTTACAACTTCCCGCAGAGTGTCACCTACCTGAGAACTGAAGACAAAAATGTCAGCCCTACTTGTTGTGCAAAGTACCCTGTGGACAGGGTGCTCTTGCACCTTATTCTGCAGGAGGATTATTTTCCTGTGAAGCATCAAAGGCCCTGGAGCCCTCTATGCCTCCACTGGCAGAGGTGAGGAGGGCATCCATAGGTTTGGATAAAGTTTGACCCTTCTGACTCCTGCCTCCATCTGGTGACTTCAGTACCTGAGATCATACTCCCCAGGTCCTTTTATCCCCAGCAGGAGCAAGAGAGAAGGCCCTTGACTCCAGGGACCTGGCTCAGCTGCCTTGCCTCCATCTTTAGGTTCAAGAGGGAAGCCTCGCCCTCATGTTTCTAACGCTCATACTTTTCTTCTACCTCCCCCCGACCCAAGTCCAGCAGCCTGAGTTTCATTATGCCTTTTATCCCTGCTTCTATCTGTCACCACAAGAAGCCTCTGGCCCAGGTCTCTGCTAACTCCTGCATTCTGATCCCCTCAAATAGTGCAGTGACATACGCCCAGTAGTCGTGGATGAAGAAAAGCACACAACCATGGTCTCACCAAATTTTTGTGCACGTAATACAAGGGGCCCTCCATGGGGCCAGGCAAGTTTCCTCTATTTCCCTACTTGATTCCTCTCTGATTCTCCCAGACAACTATTTATTTTTCAACACTTCTCCCTCTTCACACCTTCAACACCTCCCTTGCATCCTCACCCTCAGCTAAAAGACCTTGCCTCCTATTTCCCTGGAAATAAAACTAAGGCAATTGGAAGGGATTTCCACAGAGAGCCATCTCACTTCCCCACCTAACTCTACCCTCGTCGACACAAACTGAGTCATATCCTCTACTCCACCCTCCCTCCTGTCACGGTAGATAAACTGCTTGTGTTTCTTCTGCCAATGCGCCCCCTTGGGCACCAGGCCAAATCTCCTCTCTCCTGCTCAAGGGCACAACCCCAGCAGTTCTTCCTTCTCACTTCAACTGTGTCCTCTCTAGTGGGTCAATTCTGTCAGCATGCTAACATGTTGCTATATCAGCAATCTTTTTTTAAAAATTGCTTGAGTCCACTTCCCTCTCCTACTACTTCCCTTTCCTGCAGAACTCTTTTATTTTTCAGTTATACCTGACATGCAATATTAGTTTAAGGATGTACAATACAGTGATTAGACCTTGATATAACTTATGAAATAATCACCCCATAAATCAAGTATCCATCCATTGTAAAACTCGAAGGTTGTTTCTACTGTTGTCTCCAATTCTCCTCTTCCTATTTTCTCTGAAATCCAATCAAGCTTTCAACTCTTTCCCTATTGGTTAACACCTCCCACAATGGAAAATCCAACAATTAATTCTTAATCATCACATCACTTGAGTTATCAACAGCATTTGACACTGACATCTTGCTTTACTGAAAACACTGGAAGGAGAATGAGGGAAAGATCAAAGTTCAGCTCGGTTTTGGACAGAGAACAGTTCAGATGTATATTAGTACAAAGGACTCATTTCCAAAGGGAAATGTTGAACAGCAGCATGGAGTTCAGGAGGTGGATCTAGGCTAGAGATCAAAACCAGGGAGTTATCAGCATGAAGACCTACAATTAAAACTATGAAACCCATATCACTAAAAGAGGGAGAAAAAATAGCAGAGCTTGAGAAAGGGAAGTCACCAGAGATCCCATCAGTTAGCAATTCAAAGAGGTAGGAATGGGGGCAAGGAGACCATGTAGATGGGCAGTCAGCCCAGGGCAAGATGGAGAAACACTTTCATTGCCAGCCAGTAGGGCGGAGAAAGGCAGACTGACCAAGTAAGGCCCCTCCTGTGTAAGAAGCAGAGGGGAGATGGGATTCTACTTGCCCCAATCTGAGCATGCTGCAATGAGTCCTGGGTAAGGAGCAAGGACTTTGGACCGTGGGTGAGATGGGGAGTCAGAAAGAGGCAGAGAAATAGGTAAATGTGTGTGATCCCTGGATCTCAGGATCTCAGTCTAGTGGTGGCAACAGGGGAAAGGAATAAATAATGCACCATGAGCACTGATGTGCAGGTGTAGGAATATAGTTATGAGAACAGAGAAAAGAAATCAGTCCCTCGGTGATTAAAGGAGCTGGGAAAGAGAAAATGCAGGAGTCTCAACAGGATCTGAGTTCCCCAGGCCAGGAGAATGGGGGCTGACTGAGACAGACTCACTGGTCTGTGCAGAGGCTCAGAGGGGCAAGAGAGCAGGGACGTGAAAGAATCAGACGCTATAGGGAAGACTCCAGTACAACAGGGCTGAACTGGGAAGATTTACTGTGAAGAATCGGTATATTTCATCAGTGGAAAACCACTGGAAGCTTGTGATCTACTGAATGTTTTAGAAAAACAACTCAGAGAGGAAGCTGGAGAATGAGTTGAGTAAAGAGAAGCTGGTAATGGTTGGGAAGGAACCTGGGTAGAAAACTGCCTTAAGATCAGAAGAGAGATCCGTAGGAACGCTAGTTCAGAGACAGTCCAGAGACAAAAATGCACTGGATTTGGTTATAGAGTCTTGCAGCTGTTAACAGCCTGAGCTCTGGAGTCAGCTGAACCTGAATATACATATTAGCTCTGCCATTCACCAGTTCTCTATCTCATCTCACTGAGCTCCACTTCTCTCATCTCTAAAATGGGGAGAGCCTGGCTGGGTGACTCAGTTGGTTGGAGCATCATTCCATACACCAAGGGGTTGTGGGCTTGATTCGCAGTCAGGGTGCATAGCTAGACTGCAGGTTCAATCCTCAGTTGGGGCGTGTACGGGTGGTGACCAACTGATGTTTCTCTCTCACTTCAATGCTTCTCTGTTTCTCTCTCTCCCCCGCCTTCCTCTCTATCTAAAATCAATAAAAGCATGTCCTCAGGTGAGGAATAAAAAATAAATTAAAATTAAAAATAAAATGGAATGAGTGTTACTGAGAGAATTAAATAAATTAATGGTAAAAAGGGCTCAGTATAAATGAAAGCTTAGCCTGTAGTGAATGTTCACCATTTACTGAATGGTGGTATTATTACTAGCATTATTATTACAAATATTTCAATGACTAACTGCTGGGCAGGTGGCAGAGGAGGAGGTCCACAGTAACGTTAATGGGGACTGGCAGTGACTCACTGAGCCTGCTGGCATTTATTAAGTGTACCGTATGCCAGACAGGGCTGTAGGAAGTTCACGTACATCTCTCTTTTAATCCTTGTTAACGACTCCCAACTATTATTTCCTAGCTTACGGAGGAACACACAGAAGCACGGAGAAGCTGAGTAGCTTGAGTCACACAGCTAGTAAGTAAAGGAACACAGACTTTGGTTCAGCAGCCTTCATCCGGCTGCCTGACCTCTCTGCCAGGAGGAAGGGGGCGAGGGGAGTTAGCGATGAGGCCAAGGGAGCTGGGCGAGGACAGAGAGCCGTCATCCGCTGGTCTGAGGTGAGCAGGCTCGGAGACTCTAGCAAGGGGGAAATCTGGAAAGGCAGTTATGTTCATAAACCCGTTTTCTCCTCAAAAGAAAGACCAAAAAATGGAGACCCTGAGACTTGGCTGCATCAAGAGCTATGGCTAGCAGATTAATTAGAAACGCAGACGTGTTTCCAAAAACACTTTGCAAGGCAGAGGGAAAACATGACTGAAATAACAGAGATTTCCATGCAACCTGAGGAGGCGATCCTCGTGGGAAGGGGAAGGGCGCCTGCACTACTCCACTCCCCCAACACCAGAGCCCCACAGTGACCTGAGACGCACAGCTGGAGCTCCAGGGCTGTTCTTGAGCAGGCCCATCTCAATGAAAAGAGAAGCCAGGGATTTTCCTGTTGGGGTTGCCCATCAGATTTCTGGTGGCAAAGGAAGAACGAGGCTTCCCTGCCAACGGCTTCACCAGAGGCCTCTGGGAAATCTGCAGCTAGCTGCCTGATTTGGGTCTGAATGACAGAGCTCACTTGGCAGCCGCTTCTGAGGGGAACATCCCAAATCAGGGAGCCTTCCCGCTGCGCAATTTTGCCCCTGGGCACCCTCTCCCGCAAAGCACTCACAGAAGGCTGCAGCAGAGTGGGAGTCAGCTGGCCTGGAAGCTGGCCTGCTAATCTCCTCCCCACCCTGAATGTGCCTCTCTCCTTTAATGCCCTAGCATTTTCCTTCCATATTCCACACAGGCACATCTTTATAACTACCCCAGCATCTAAAATGTTTTCATCTGGGTAATCGGCCTGGCCCGTGACTTACTCTAAGGCAGAGTGCACACGTGGGCAAATATACAAACACACGCGCCTCTGCCGTCAAGTAGGCGCCGGCTGAACCTGTCTTTCTGGCTCTGATTGCACCAGGGACACACGTGACCCGAGATCCCTCAGTCAGATTCTCCCATCTGGGAATTTGGAACATCTGAAGATTTCTAGCTACTATGAGCTGGGAGCTAGGGACCCCATTTTCGGCTGCAAAAAGCAGATACAGCAGGAGCTCCAGATACTCATTCTGGCCCCTTCCAAAGTCTAGCTGAACTTCCCTGCTTTCAAATTCTGTGAAATACCCCTGTCTATTCCCAATAAATTACCTCTTTTTGGACTAAACATTAGAATCCATATCTGTTATTTACAACCCAAACAGCCTCTGCTCAAAACGTGCAGTGAAGGAATTTTATATAAATGCAAATATTGCCGGAAATTTCATTCTCCAGAAGCCCAAGATAAGGCGGAAGTGAGTGTGCACTTTCTCTCTGTAATGTATTTTTCAGGCAAAATAACAATGATGATAGAGTTGTTTATGTTTCACTTTTCAAAGTGTGCCTACCAATTTAGGGTACTTAATTGGGACTGTTGGTGTGGCATTTCGGACCCTGCTAGGAGACAGTAAAACTGAAACAGAAAAATACCCTCATCCATCCCAATTTCTCTGCATTCTGGGGCCCTCTCTGTAATCATGTTTAGAATAACATGTTTGAAGATTCACAGTGTTGAGATAGATATCTGAGATGAAGAGACCACGGATTATGAAAGCTATCATCACTTTTTTTGGGGGGGGAAAGTTTAATAGACATCTAAATCCTGAAACTGTTTATGGTAAAAACAACATAGATTCAAGTTTTTTGTGTGGGGAGTCAGGTGTTTCACACTGTCAAACACCGAAGCTGAAATTTAATACGCAAGATTGCTAGCTGTAAAAAAACTGAAATGCAGGAAAAACATGCATTTTGTTTATAACACATTTTCAGAAGCACAAGATGTATGCTTTCTATTTTCACTGTCATTTTCTACTCTGAGCATACCTAGACATAATGTTGTACATTCTAACTCAGTATCTATTATTTTTAAGTTGTTTCTGTCCACCTACCAACTGCCCTTCCCTCCCTCTCTCCTACCTTTCTCCTCTGGGCTTTCAAAACCTGATCTTTGATACTTGCTTCTATATCAACAAATATACTGCATTAACATCTATTTAACTGTAGTAAGTTGGGGTCAGGTTATTTACCTTTGCCTCTGTTTTATCAGCATCTATTACAATGTCTAGTAATGTAAGCAATTTTAACTCTTTGCTGCATAACAAAAAGCACGCACATTTTATTCAACCAAATCAACTATACTTATCTCAGGGATGGAAAGCATGTCACTTTACACTTGGTGGGTATTAATTCATATTTATTAAGTACAAGCTCATTCATAAACTGTATTGCTACTAAATGCTATGGGGAGAATTTTAAAAAAGCATAAAATCTTGTTCTTACTTTGATGAAGCTTACAGAGGAAGTATTTACACAAAACATGCTTTAACTATTTTTCCCGCTGTATTAAAATGACTGACAAATAATAATTGTATATATAAATGTATACAATGTGGTATTTTATATATACATATAGATTCCCACAATCAAGCTAGTTAACATAACCTAACCTCATAGTTTCTCTTTTCTTGTGCGTGTATGTGGTGAGAACACTTGGCATCTACTGTAATAGCAAATTTCAAGTACTGATTATTAGTCTCAACAGTCACCATGCTGTACCTTAAGTCTCCAGAACTTATTTCATATCTCATAACTATTAACAGAAATTAGTACTTTGAAACATGTCATAACTTGTATCATCATCATCAATAGCCTATTTATTGAACACTTATTATAGATCAAGCACTGTGTTAAGTTCTTTACATAAATTACTTCATTTAATTTTGACAACCCCTTAGGTGCCATTACTATTCCCACTTTACTGATTAAGTAACGGAGGCTCACAAAGTTTTAAGTTTCTCAAGGTCACACAGGTAGTAAGTGGCAGAACAAAAGTTCAAACTCAAGTCCCCCCATCTGTAGAGTTAGTACTTAACTGGATGTCAGGGAGAGCTACACCAGCTTAGGGTACTAAGGGTACTAAGAGGATAAGAAAAATAGCAACAAGGTGGGGAAAACAGCTCTTGATACCTCTCAATGTTCCAGGCTGAGCCCTCTAACTTGGACACAGGCCTATATTGTAAAATCACAGCAGTTCTAGGTAATTTATCTTAAGAAAAGCCCTTAAGTAACAGTACAAAACAGTTTCTACAGTAGTTGAAAGCTTGACATCGAGGCGAATTTACTGCCGAAGGTTACACTGGAAGGCTCCCAGGCACCGTGGCAGAGAACGGGCAGGCCTCGCGTGGGATTTATTGTTTCGGAGGAGCGCAGCAGCCCCAGCACCGCTAATCAGATCATACATCAGCGGGGTGATTACTGTTGACTCTTCCAACACACAGAAAGACAAACAAGTGGCTTGAAAGTAAACGAAAGCAGAGTCTCTCCAGCTCCCTCCTCTTGCACGAGAGAGCTATGAATCACCTTGGTAAAGGATTTGTCATCTTTAGGTGTCCCATGGGTCATAACAGAGGCATTAAGTTGTGTGCAGGATGGCTTATGACAGAAATACAAAAGGAAGAATCCAAGAAGAATAGGGCAATAACAGCATCCAAAAACTACGGGTGAGAGCGAATTCCCTTTATGGGCCCGTTTGCATAAGCAATGGGATGGGAGCGAGCATTGAGCCGGAGTCCAGAAACCGGAATTGTGCTCCCCTTCTGCCATCGGTATCCTTGTAGGATTTTGCTGAAATCCTAAGCCTTTGTTCCCCTACTTACCAAGCAAGTGATTGGCCAATGAGCCCTTTAGTTCTTAATTTTTTTAATTGGTATTGATTACACGTGGAAGCATGCTAGCTATGGAACTGTGAAAGATGAAAAGTCAGGAAACCTGGGTACTAGTCTGACTGCCCAGTTGACGAATCCCCTTTCCCCCCCGAGCCTCATTTTCCCCATCTCTAAAACGGACATTTGAGTAAATGGTCTCCAAAGCCTCATTTAGCTATAGAGGTCTTCGAATCACGTTATTAACTTCAGGAAATAAAATGGGTGATCATTTTGCCTCTAAGAGGAAAGAATCCTTACTGCTCACCCCAGAGTCAAAGGCAAGTAAAATTCTGAAATAAAAACAGCAGGAAAGATCAGATTCTGATAATACTAACAAATCTGTGTCCTTAGCCCACAGGGGAAATGTACGAGATGGATTTTACAAGCAGAAACAGAAAGAACATTTCCAGCACTCTCCTCGTGAGAATACAAATGCAAAGCAGGTTTGCTGGCTGAAGTCCAGCCGCGTGGAGTCCCAAGGTCAGAGCTGCTGGTAGAACTGCGTGTGCAAACTCAGGCACGGTGACAAAAGTCAATTGTAGCATTTCTTTATCCCGCCATCTCCTCTCTCACAACATGGTGCCTTAAAAGTGTTGGCTGTGTCTGTGTGCGTGTATCAACGTCTTTAAAGCACACCTAGATATCTCTGACTGACAGGTTTTGGCAGGGCTCGGTGACATACTCCAAGGAAGATATGTGTTAAAGGATCACAGTGAATTTTCAAACAGCTGATTAAGTAGCAAAATTTGACTTAAGCACGTACCACCATCTTCACATGTTCACATTTGTGACAAACTCCATTCAGGAGTGAGGTCAGGCTTGCAGGTACAGCTAAGAAGACAATTCTGACTTCAAGAATAACCTTTCTAAACATTTTTAAAGAATGTCACTAGAAACATTAGAGGTACCTGGCATTTACAGAGATTTTCATGGACCACGCAGTGTGCTAAGCATTTTAGGTGTAAGCTCGTTAAATCTTCACAACCATCTAGAGGGAAGGAGATACGACCTTATTCCCACGGTTAAAAGGGAAAACAATGAAACCCTGAGGTTAATTTCTTTGCTCCAAGGTGTGGCTAATTTCAAAGCTCTTAAATTCTGTATAGCTGCTATTCTGAACTTGCAACCATTCTGTCCTATTGTTGCTAGGAGTTCCTGTACTTGTGCTATTTAGTTGCTACACAAAAATGGGTGAGTTACTACAGAATCCAATTCAGCTTTTCTAGTGAGAAAATGGGAACGACGAGAACAAAAAATCCCTCCATCTTTCTTACTGTAAAGCTCAACATAATGTTACAGAGTAGAAAAAGGCCATTCCCGAAATTTCCCACAGCTTGTGGTTTGGGGGATAGGGGATGCGGCTCAACGGCGCACAGCCATTTTCCTCCGGGCACCAAGAAAACAGGAGGGGCTTTAACCACAGACTGGTGATGGAAAAGCTTACGGGGTTGTGCACGATTTCGCAAGTGGCTGCAATTGGTCACCCTACCCACTGGACTTCACCATGATGCAGTGCAACACAGTACGTTTTCTGAACTGTTACACAAAGGCTGATGACATCGTACCCCAGATGCTGAAGGACAGAGCTGACAGGTAAGGAACGGGGAACTTTTGGGCATGTCTTTGGCTTATAGCCTTTTGGGGAAAAGGGGAAGTCTTGGGTTCACTGGGAGAATGGGGCTCTGAGCTGAAGTGCTCCCAGCCCCTCCAGGTTGGAACCTTGTAAATAAAGACCTGTTTTCCTCAACACTAATTGTTGGGTCTTGCACCAAGGTACCATGTGAGCACACCCCACTTTGCTTGCCTACAATGAAATGTAAACATTTAAATAAAATCAAACGATGCAATGCTTATGTAAGTAAAGGCAAACCAGTTTCCATTTTCATGCCTGCATTTTTTAATCTATCAGTTCATTAAAATGACTGCCTTATTTTACAGAGTTTTGGTGAAAAGGAATTTTTTTTAACGTGAAAATTCTTTGTAAAATCTGAAAGCTGCATCTAATTTGCTTCTGTTATTTTTATCATTTGAATATAGTAAGATGAAATGTAGTTAAGGGGAAAAATTCCTTTACTTGCTATATCTTACTTTTAAAATTTCTTCCTTCAAAACTGTATCTCATAGGCCAAGAGACTTTAGAAACCTGCAAGATTATTTTGCACAAGGAGGGACATTTGCACCCAAAGGAAACTGTAAGATCACCCAACTGCTCCAGGCATGACCCTTGAGGGGCACGTTCAGAAGAAACACCACTATCAGCACAGACTGTTGGGAATGCTTTCACCGGACTTCGTTCTGACCCTGACTGGCACAAGCAACCAGCAATGCCTGATTCGCAGAGTGGTGACAGGAAGCTGAAGAATCTGACTCCTGGAAGAGAAATCGGTGGTGTACAAAATGAGCTGTTCACAGCTTTACAGTTGGCTGTTTTGTATATTGACCTTAATACATGCCACATTCATGAGTTTTAACTTTGAAGTTTACACATAACAGGGCAGGCGATGCTTAAAATAAAACGTATATAGTCTTGGCTACGAGCCAGGTAATGTGCATAGCAGGGGGAAAGATTAGTAACTTCAATGTGGCTCGCTTCCTGTCCCAAATACCTTTTCACGGTTTTACAAATGTAGTGCCTGCTCATAGCTACTTCCTTTTGAGTACAGACCAAGTTTGACTTTGTACTATGAAATGCAAGACTTATAAATCTTACATTTTCTTTATAAAAGTGCAAATTCAGGTTTATTAGTGGTCACTAATAAATCAAAACCAGGTCAAACCTGCTAAAAGTAACAATAGGTACTTCAATTTAAAGTATCAGATGAGTCTCCGTATTGAACTTGCTTCTTGCTCCCCCAAATGTGTTGAGTGATCCTCGTGTGACCTCGTGTGATTTCAAGTGTGTGGGTTTGGGAAATAGCGCCCACAATGTTACAAGGGTTAACAAAATCTAAGTCCAAAGCGACATTGTGACAGATCCCATTGGTTGAAATATTTAGCAGCAATTTCGTTCTTCCTTGCTCGAAGAACCACAGTGTGTTTGCCCTCCCTGACCGGGCAGCACCCTTCATGGGGGCAGAACTGACTATTCCTTAGCTGGGCTGGGGGCAGTGGTGGGAGCAGGGGAGGTCTTTATTCTAAGCCAATCAGGCTGAGTTTTGTTTTCACTTTGCCAAGAAAAGGCATGGGCTGATGGCCCAATGTTGACCAATAAAACAGAAAGCAACATTTGCGTGGGGACTGCTAGAAATATCCTCCTATTTTGAATAAAGAAAAAATACTGGATGCTTCAATTTTCTAATTGTTCACTGTGTGGGGGAATGTAATGCTTTGAATTGCTTTGAACTTCCTAGCTGACACAAGAGGACAAGCCAACATGCTAAGGCTCGTAGAGAGGAAAAAGGGAAAGAATCATCACCTAAGTGATAGACTAAACCCACTCTGGAATCTATCGCTAGAATTCTTATGTTTTTGCAATTGTCACTTTTTAAATGTTTTTCCATTCCTTGAGGCCATAAGCACCTAAACTGTTACAAATTCTAACCCCTACTACAACTTTCAGTTCTTCCATAAGCCAGTGATGGACACATACAGTCTAAAAATAATTCAGCCATCCATACTAATGGCTTCCTCTATGTCGGATGATCAGAAGTGGGGGAATTGGGTCACAGGAGACACTGTGTTTTTAGCAATTTTACCTTGTCTGATAAACAAAAGATAATGTTTCCTTAAGACATTAGAAAAGACAAAGGGTATCAAAAAGAGTTTGACCTTAACACGTAAGTTCTACTTAATAACTCTACTGCATAGTCATAACGCATAGTTTTGTATTCAAGGCTCTAGCAAGTCTTGCAGCAATAAAACCTCATTAACTTTCCTGTAGTTAATCAGAGGTTTGTTCCCCAACCATATTTAATCACAGGACCCCTTTTTTCACATAAAATATATTAACTGATCCAGAGGACAGATGCCCTTGAAAACACACAGTAAAAAGTACTCATTTACAGTAAGAATTTTTAGTTATATACAATGGAACAAAACATATTGAAGACCCGTCACAATTAAAGCTTACCTATTTGTAGTAAAATGTTTTCAAGTGAGAATAACAATTGAACGTTTCCTGCGGACCTCGGACTGTTAGAACTGCTTCAACTCATCAACTGCAAACCCTACGATGACCTCATTTAACCCGCAAGGAAAATAAAGAACAGAAAGACAGTAGGCCCCACCAATCATGCTATGACTTCCATCACTCCCACCGTCCACAGTTCCGAAAAGGAGGAACTTCATCTCACACTTAAAACTAACAGCCAAATGCTACTGCTAGACAGGCATTCCTTGCACTGACTGAACCGGGCCAGGGCGACATGCAAAGCCTCTCAGAATACTAGGTGGGAATTCAGTGTCAACTAGCATCTTAAAACCGGGGCTGATGGCTTCAGGATGTGGCAGTATTGACAGGATCTGGAGACACTTCCAATTAAAGATGCAGCTGGATTTAATTTAATCCTGGCACAGACAGCCACAGCCTTACTCTAAACAGCATTTGCATTTGTAGAAATCCTTTAGGATTGTTTAGGCTTTAACTTTTTTTTTTTTTTTTTCCCCCCCGCTTCTAAGATCTTGCTTGGCAGATCTTTTGTAAATAAACAGAAAGATAGCTGAAGTTCAAAATTTTTATAAGCATCTCAATACAGACATGAGTTTCTTGAAGATGGGAAATGTATTCCAAAATCCTGAAAATAGAGCGGGCATAAAAATACATTATTTGTCCATTGTTACTACTGTGCTATGGTTTTACCAGTCTAACTAGTGTATCTTTTACCTAGTATTTTCACCTAATTGTAATGTGGAAGTACATCTTATTCAAGTGCAGGAAAGGTCATCAAATAAAGGTAGAATATATCTGTGTCCTGAGAATGCCCTAAAATAGTTTTAATAGCCTCTTGTCACTTGACTAGCAATCAAACGATGAAATGTCACTTTAATACCCTAAGTAAACCCATGTAACCCAACGCCAAGATGGAAAGGAGTGTTTGCCCAGTTACTTATATACTACCACAAACAGAGGTCATTAAGGATGAAAGCCAGCCAAGTTTTCAGTGGAGAAACTGTAATTGCTACTCCTAAAACTCCACATGCAAATCTGCTTCTCAGACCAAAAGACTGGCCTTGAGAAAGTTACAACTTACCAAACTAAAGTATAGGGTTCTCCTTCACATGAGTGATGTATCAGGCACTACAGAAGGGGGGGTGGGGGGGGTGCGGGTAAATGGTACATAAATACAACAAAATCATCTACATGTAGTGCTTTTCAATGTTTTTTTTTTTTAATGCTTACAAAGTGTAATCATATTCCTAAAATGAAAAGATACACAGGTGTTTCTGTGTTGATGTTATT
The DNA here is from genome assembly GCA_004026585.1 of Noctilio leporinus. Taxonomy (NCBI): domain Eukaryota; kingdom Metazoa; phylum Chordata; class Mammalia; order Chiroptera; family Noctilionidae; genus Noctilio; species Noctilio leporinus. Next base: position 314,508 of record PVIW01000257.1, read on the forward strand.
CCAAATATAGAGGGAGACAGAGCGTTCTTAGCCACAAAGCATCTCCGAAAATGAAGCTGGAGGCTGGAGAAGCGTAGAGGTATCGGATCCAACTCGCGTGTGATGCTCCTTATGTCTTCATGTTTTATTTGCTCACCGTTGCTTAAAACACTATAATAATGGACATCCTTTCGTAGCTACACTTCTTCAACTCTATCAGCCCCTCCTCCAATGCGTCCTCAATTTATTACAGAAATATTGTTCACAGAAGTAGGTGTGAGGGGATTCTGCCCACTTCTCTGAAGGCTGTGACAAAACTGTCACAGGACGGCTAGACGTCTCTGCCTCTGGGCTGGGCAGTCCCCATTACTTTGAAGGGAAGGCAAAAAAAAAAAAAAAAATCAATGACAACTTTTTAAAGGATGAGGTCATCTTGAAAATCTGAATTCTGGTTGAAAATAATACAGTGGTTCCTGAGAATTTAGAAATGCCTTTAAACTGGCACAAGTTGGTAAAAGACAGTTGGAGACCTAGAGAAATACGGCAAGTTTTGCAAGAGTCCCTTGGAGCAAATGTACCAGGTTGTTAACTTTGATATAAGTTTCTCAAGTAAGATGCTCTGCAAAGTGCTCATTTCTATATCCTCATGTGTATTATTTTGTAAAGATCTATTGAGTTTCTCAACATATATTCAACTGCATAGATTTCAAGGGCCTGATTGGGTCATTTTTGACATACACTCACACCTACGGAACTATCTCCACAATAAGGTTGATAAACATATTTTCCTTGTATCACTCTGTAACCTCTCCCTCCTGCGCCTCGTCAGTCACCTCTTCCCAACCCAGGTAAACCACTGACTCAAGTTACAGGTTGCCATAAGCTAGCTTGCATTTTCAGGGATTTTATATAAATAGAATCATACAGTATGCATTTGTTTTCTGTCTGGATTCTTTCACTCAGCACAATCGCTGTGAGACTCCTCCATGGTGTTACATGCTTCAGTTGTCTGTTTATCTATTCATCTGTTGCTGGACATTTCTGTGTCCATCCAGGGCTATTGCAACGAAAGCTCCAGTGAATCTTCATGTATTGTTTTTCTGAGTGGACAGATGTTCCCTTTACTCTTGGATAAATACCCAGGAATATAATGGCTGGGCCATATGTTAAGCAAATGTATGTTTAACCTCTTAGGGAACTGTTCCACTGTTTTCCTAAGCAGCGGCACCATTCTGCATTCCCACCAGCTAAGTATGAGGCTTCCCGTTGTTCTGCATACTCAGAAGCACTTGGTATTTTCAGGCTTTTAAATATAAACTTAGGTGTCAAGGCATCTCCTTGTGACTTAAATGTGCATTACCCCAATGACTAATGATGCTGAGCATTTTCTCCTGTGCTTATTTTCCAGTTGTGTATGTTCTTGTTAAAATGTTTAAATCTTCTCCCCATTTTCAATGGGTTGTTTCTCCTAGTACTGAATTATAAAAGTTCTTGAGAGTCTCACACAAGTTCTTTGTTTGGTACCTGTTTTGCCAATATTTCCCCCGAAACTTTCATTTCCTTAACTATGCTTTTGAAAGAGCAAAAATATTTTATAGTTTCATGTTCTTTGTGTCATAGAAAAAAATTTTGTCAAATCCAAATTACTACATTTTTTTCTATTTTCTGAGAACTTTCTCAAAATAATCAGTCTTTGTTGTTGTTGCTGTTATTTTTAACATATATCTGTACTCAAACTGTGAGAAACTGTAAAAAAATACACTATTGTTTCTTTGTGAAAATTTATTCCCTACCACTGAGTTATTAGGCCACAGGGTGATGTTCATTTTTTATGAGATGAGGAGCCCTCTTGTCCCCCTCTTTCAAATAACAGAATAAGAAGAAAAAAATGTCCAACGTCGTATAAAACATGTATGGTCCTAAAAATTGCTGTTGAATTCCAAGAAGGTTCCTGTTGATATGAGCAATGGTGTAAATGTTCAAAGAAGTCTAAGGCAGTGATTTTCAAACCTTTTCATCTCATGGCATATGTGAACTAATTACTCATATTCTATCATACACCAAAAAATACATATATTGCCAATCTGACCAAAAAAATATGTATAATTTTGGTTCATTCACAACAGATGGGTTTTGTTGTGCTGGCTGTTGGCATTTTTTAATTTGACAATCTAAAGGGAAAGAGGTCAGTGACCCTGGCTAAGGAGTCGGGGAGTGCATGTTTCAAACATTCTTGCAGAACACCAGCTGAAAATCACTGGTATAAGGTTTCCTTGTAATGTTTTGTGACTTTGTAAAAACTGATGCTGGCTAAAGAGAAGGAAGATGTTAAAGATTAAAAATAGATGCTATGGTAAAGCTTCTGAGGACTAAATAATTTAAAGCTTAGGATAAGTTGCTCCCTTCCTTCCTTTCAGAAGTCCTTTTTCCCTTGGCGCGTCAACATTGTAACTGCAGAGCAATGTGACTTTTAACTTTTTAAGAGATGTTCTCTTACTGAAATATAAATATCATGTGTATATTCTTTTGGTAATGACTTTTCTGAGAGAAATGATGGCAGGTGATTTGAAAATAAAACTATTTCAACTAAACTCAGCAAAAGATGTTACTGGTTTCCTACTATGTGTGTAACCAAATGATGGGGAGACAGAGCACTGAACAACAAATGATCTCTGTCCTTAAAAATATTAACTTCTAGCCCTGGCTGGTGGCTAAGTGGATAAGATGCTGGCCTGCGAACCCAAAGGTCACTGGTTTGATTCCCACTCAGGGCAACATAACTAGGTTGTAAGCCTGGTCTCTAGCCAGGTCCCTAGCTGGAGGCAGGTGAAAGGCAACCACACATTGATGTCTCTCTCCCTTCCTTCCTCCCTCCCTGCCTCTCTCTCTAAAAGTAAATAAACCCTTAAATAAAAGCACCAAACAACTATATTAGAAAACAAGAAATGTCTCAAATCAATGACCTCAGCTTTCATCATAATGAACTAAAAAGAAAATAAGTGCTAATAATATGTAAATGAAACAGAATAAATTTTAAAAGGTCAGAAATTAATAAGGCAGAAAAAAAGAAGAAATAGGAAAAAACCATAAAATCATAACCTAATGGTTAAGAAGATGATTAAATTTAAAATCTCCAACCAGATAGATCGGGAAAAAAATGAGAAGCAACAAATAACCAATTTCATAAATGAGAAAAGTGACATCACAACAAATTCTACAGATATTAAATAATATGAATTAATAATAATGTCTAATTAACATTGTCATTGAGATTCCCACAAGTCCAAAAATGCATGAACAATAAATTTAAATGTAGATTAGAAAGAAGAAGAAATGCAATCTTTAGGTGCAGATAACATAATCATCTACAAAGAAAATCCTATGGAATCTACAAAAAAAACGTCACCAAAACTGCTAAGTAGTTGTCTGAGAGAAAGGGATTGCACAGGGCCATGAAAAATGTTGGGTGGGGGATAATCTTATTATCTTAACTGTGGTGATGATTTCATGAGTACATACAAATACATATCAGAACTTACCCAATTATGCACCTTCAATATGTATTTGTTGCTGTATATCAATGACACCTCAATAAAGATTTTTAAAAGAAAGAATAGTTTCCTAATAAAGGTCTCAGATGGCTTATATATCAGGTCATGTCTTAGTTTCAACTATAAATATTAAATCCACATAAAGCCATTTTTTTTTTCTATACAATCCATGTGATCATGTGAAAGAGTGGCCAATGAGATGTAAGTAGAAGTCTCTGCTAGGATGCTAAGCTTTTACTTTCCAAATAAAAGTAAACTATATCCAACTAGGACAATCCTTCATTCTGCTTCTTTTCTCCTACTCTGATACCATGCATAATGTGGGGTAATGCAGCAGCTATCTTGTGGCTCTGACAAGCAAATAAGCCTACTGCAGCTATTACCCACCCCACTACATGTTTCTAAATGACAAACAATAAAATTCCAATGTTTATTTCACTATTTGTCAGATTTTCTTTTATTTCCAGCTAAATGAATTCTTAATAGATGCAGATATACTATAATTCTTATAGATGTATTCTGAAAGCGAGGAACATAACTTTTTCCCAGCCTTTTTGATTATCGCATTAATGATACTCTTCCATATCTCTACCAGAATCTTACCTCCCAATTCTCCTTCTGAAACGTTCTTGTCATTTTTGCAGGAAGTCTTAACAAACTACAAATGTACCTCTGAAAACTTCTGATATTCTTTTACCAGGCTATGAAAATTTTAAAACAATTCAATGGCTAATAAGCATATGAAAATACACTTTACAACATTAGTCACCAGGGAAGGCAAACAAAACTACAATGAAATACTACATCACATCCACTAGCATGGCTATGTTTTAAAAAAACAAACAAACATATTAATAACAAGCATTACCAGGGATGTGGAGAATGGGACCCAATACTGCTGGTAAGAAAATAGCATAATGTGCAACCACTTTGTAAAACAGCATGGCAGTTCCTTAAAAACTTGAACACAGACTTTTCAGATGACCCTGCAATTATACTACCAAGTATTCACCCAAGAGAAATGAAAATTTATGTCCACACAACAGGTTGTACACATGTATTCATAACAGTGTTCTTCACAATAGGCAAAACTTAGAAACAATTCAAATGTCAATCAACTCATGAATGTATAAACAAAATGTGGCATATCTATAATTGAGTATTATTCAGCCATGAAAATGAATGAAATAGTGATACCTGTTAAAACATACAAGAACTTTGAAAACATCACGTTAAGTGAAAGAAGCTACTCACCAAAGATACATATTATATGATTCCATTTTTACAAAATGTCTAGACCAGGCAAATCTACAAAGACATAAGTACAAGGTCTGTCCCAAAAGTATCAAGCCAAGTGTCAATCTAATTAAAACAGTTGGCACTTGATGCTTTCAGGACAGATCTCATACGTTAATGGTTGTCAGTGGCTAAGAGGATGAGGAAAATAGGGAGTAACTTTTAATAAATATAGGATTTATTTGGGGGGTAATAAAAATGTAAAATTAATTGTGGTGATGGTTGCACAACTGTGAATATGCTAAATACCACTTAATTGTATGATTTTTAAAGTAATAAATTGCATTAGGCATGTGAACTACATCTTAACCTGTTCTACGTATTTTAAAGTAATCAATCATTCTTAGAAGGAAGTGTTTAGTTTACAATCCCTCAATTGAGATCTATATTATGAGGCAGATTGCCTATGTTCAATCATCTTCAAGTGGTAAGTTTTGTAAAAGACCCACTGACCAGGAAATGCCCAAAGCGTGGAGCTCAGAAACAAGTGTAGATTGCTTCCTGGCTTGGGAGCCCTGGCTGAAAACAACTGGCAACTTAGTACTTTGATTTGCTGATATACAAAAAGATGGCCATGGCATAGAAATAGAGGTAAGTAAGAGTACAGTAAGTCCTCATTTGATGGCATTAATAGGTTCTTCGACTTTATATGCAAAACGACATATAGGGAAACTGACTGTATCATAATTGATAGAAACGAGAGTCAAGGTTCTACAGCAGCTCATCAATGTTAAATCAAGTGACACTGAGCAAAGCAAAGTTGCCCATGGACCTGCTGTACTTCATGTTTGCAGCCTGCTTACAACTTAAAACAAGGTCTGTTTCGGCTCTAAGATTTTATGAGTTTCTGGTGTTATCTGATCTCACTGCAACTCCAAAGAGAAAGCAGACATATATTATTATATTATTGTTGTCATTTCACATCTTTGAACAATGTTTTTCTGGAGCTCAGAAACTTGGGACATTTTATGTTCAATATTTAGTTGACAAGTATAAGTAAATCAGACATTTATACCACAAGTTGATTTCTGGATAATTTTATGATTACAAATAAGTAATGTGGATGTCAAAACAAATGTTAAGGTAGGTACGTAAATATTTTTAAAAAGATAGATAGAAATAAATAAAGATAGAAATATTTACTTAGCTATTATCTAGAATGTTTCTTAAAACTTAATTTTAAAGATTCAAAATCACTCACGGGCAGATTTATAGCAAGCATTAGTAGCCAAACATAAATTCACATTTTCATGTTAAGTACTCTTCCTTTATAAGTTCATACTTGTATTTTACAGCTCAATCAGCTTTCTATTCTTCCTTTTTTTCCTGCTAATTCTATCATGTCATAAACTTGAGTAGTCATTCATCTTCTTTCACTATCCCAATCTGTCCCTGCCTTTCTCTCTCTCTCTCCTTCCTTCCTTTCTACCTTTCTTTCCCTTGTTATCATAAATTTATAAACCTTAGACCTGACCTGACTTACATGCCTCTCTCTCTCTCCAAAAGAACATAAAGTCCACCATAGAGTGTCTGGCAGGAGGCAGTACGTTAAAAAACAAATCCAGTATACAGCAGAGAAAATACATTCTTTTCAAGTTTAAAGGTTTTTTCACCTCTACAAAAGATACTCAGAGAAAAAAAAAAAGCTCCTTTTAAAATGCTTGCCCTGCCAGTTCATTAATATTTACAGTTTCTCTAACGCTGGTGGCTGCTTACTAGGTATGTAAGGATATTTCTGCAGGGAGGGGCAATGTTTCCCTAGCTTTGTCATGGCCCTTTCAAATAGATCAATATCCTATTTGGTGGATTTTTAGTCCTTAAAGGTACCTGATTGCCTTTAATTCTTCCTTCCTAAATATTTTTGTTTTATTGTGACCGTCCTCTGAACTGCACTTGCTAAGGAATGGGCCTTGGTTTCTTCTCTGGACTCTTCCCTCCCACCCCTTGTGGAGATGGGTTCTTTGGGCTGATGCCACACAGGTTGGCAAGGCTGAGAAATGCGAAAATGCTGAGCTGCTGTCAGCTAGCAGCGCTTCTATGCAAATCAGGAAATGGCCCATCTCCAAGGCAGCCACAGCCCTGCAGGAGCCCAGCCTCTGGAGCGAGAGCTGGGCTCATTACCTCTCGCCCCTCAGGCAGGTGCCCCTGGGCAGAGTCTATGCACAACCATCACAGAGGCCTTGGGCAAGATCACTGCCCACGGGTGTCTTCCACTCCGCTATCCTCCTGAGCCCCTCAGGGCACCCAGCCCCATAAGTCATCACCCCAACCCCAAGAGCTTCTCCAGCCTTACCCAGCTGGAACTGCAATCCGTGTATTCCCGTCCTGTGGGTGCCTCTCTAGAGCTTTGGGTACCACACAGAGCTTTGGTAGACAGGACACAACCACACATTCTGAAGTTCAAGTCTCACTTGTATTACAGGTATGACAAGTAATTTATTCCACCTCACAGAGCCTCGGATTCCTTATCCTTAAAACTGGGAGAAGAACACTCATCTCACCACATTGCAGAGAACAATAAGTGAGAAGCTGTGGACAAAGAGTTTCCCATGGAGCCTGGAGCAGAAAAAGCTCTCAAAACTGGCTGGCAGCTACTGTACTCTTGTGCATGTTATATTTAAGAACATCTATTGATATACAAACTGCCAAAAATCAGCAAGGCATTTCCATCACTGAATTTGTTGCAATCATCAGATGTCCTGCCTCCCAAACATGGCATTTTGCAAAGCTAGAAATCCTGAGCCCAAAGGACAACTGTGAATGACTAGTTCCCTGTCTCTGACTCAAATGCTCAGGTAGCCCTGAAGTCAGGCTTCTTTCTGAAGAAATACGACACTCCTAAATATGGAAGGCTCCAAGGATTCTCACCTTGATTCTCCAACACGCAATCCTCAGACAGGGATTTTTAATACTCTGTGAACCAACACTGGTTCAGCAACTACACCTGCGAGACATTGTTTCACGAGCCCCAGCTACAGTATCTCATTTAAATTCTCCAGCAGCCTTAAGCACCAGGCATCATTATCCACATTGCAGAGGCAATAAAACTGAGCCTCACAGGAGTCTGTCTTTCCCAAGGTCAGATAGCCCGTAAATCTCATTGGAATTCAGGTTTATGACTTTTAAAGAATTCTTTTTTTTACCATAATTCCACTCCAAGTTTCATTTCCATGAAAGCCTGATTACGCCGACAACACAGGGTGCTGAGAGAGCAGTCCCGGGGGATGAGTGGAGAAGCAAGATCGCTAATGGGCACCTTGGCGAACACAGGCAGCTGGAAGGGCGGTAACTGGCTTGGACACCTACCAAGTGAAGCTTAGAACTCGACTGAGAAGAAAGAGCCCGCCCTCCGATGGCTGAAAGCTCAGCAGGTGCACGGGGCACTGCAGCCTCTGCTCAGGCACCAAGAGTATTCGGTCCAGCATAAAGCATCAGGGCGGGCTCTGATGAAGCTCCTGGAGATCTGCCCGGAGACTGGCTTCTCTGAAGACCGTACGTACTTTGTTTGGAAAAGTTGTCCAAGCTCTTTTTACAACCAATTTCTCTTTTTACCCAAACAACTTTGATACAGGTCTGTTACTTCAACTGAAAGGACACTTCAAGTAACAACAAAGGCTGGATCTCAACATTTTCCTGGACTACATCACAAACCTCAGTGTTGCCCACACCATGCCGGCCACGTTCTCCAGGGTCACGGGGGACGGTCGGCCACCAGAGCAGGAAAAGTGTTTCACAGCCAAAGCAGCTAATGCTCTTGGCACTGCATCTGGCGCTACTGTGGTCCCCAGAAAAATACTAATAAAAACTTAGAATAGGAGTGTGAGAAACAAGGTAGCAAGTGACTCTCAAACTAGGCCAACTCCTAATTAAATCAGGAAGTTTCTGAACTAACAGGATTAACAAAGTGAGGACAGGACTAAGCTTGTCACGGGTACCTCTGAGAACACAGGAAAGGAGGGACAGCCATGCTAGGGTTTAAACTGCCCAATCATCGCTTGAAACGTAATCACACCAGACTGTGACTCCAAAGTACTCAGCCAATGAGGAAACGGGGGAGGGATTGCTCATGTCAGGGTATAAATTCGTCTGCTTCTCCCACTTCAGTGTGCCCGCCCACCAGAGACCACCAGCAGGCACCCACCCTTGCAAGAATGTAAATAAATGCCTCGCTTTCGCTATACTCCTGGCCTCATGTTCATTTGTTTTATGGACTGGAGGAGCAAATTTCTCACAGGAGGATAGCCACTACTCAAGTGGCAAAAGAAATGTACACTACACGGTATACATACCATTCCCTTACAAAAGCACAGCACCCTTTCACTTTCACCCACCATTCTGGGAAAGAATTTTATTGAAATTCATCTGTCTGTTGGCTGCCCCTCTATTTTAACAGCAGCGTTATTGGACTTTTACCATTACGTTCCACTCATCAGAAATATAATTAAATTTGGGGCAGGGTTTTAAAGATATTAAGGGCTCTAGAGTTTTCTACGTGTGCATTTGAAGAGAAGGCAGTATTACTGAGGAATTAAGTTCTGAGTATTATGCTGGAGACTTCCTATGTGTTATCTCATTTAATCCTCACAACCACCTGACCATAGAGCTTCTCATTCTTGTACAGATGCAGGAACTTACTCCCTCAAGAAACAGCAGTTCATTACGGTCCCCTCTCCTTTGCCCACCTCGTCTTTCTGGGGGAGCTGCACCATCACATGGGTGCTGGCAATGGCAGGCTGCCCTCCTCCTTCCCCAGGGGCCACAGCAATGCTGTTACTGAGTCCCATTGCTTCAATCACCTGTCTGCCAATCACCTCTTCTGTCCTCTAACACAGCTGTCAGGTTCTCATCACTTCTTGCTTTGGCAACTGTCCTTTTCCCCTAACTAGACTTCCTAACCTTCCTGCTTCCCTGCTGCAACTCATCCACCTCCCCCCGGCTCCGTTTCATCATCGCGAACCTAGTGATGTACTTCTGCCTTTGAAAGTTGGATGGTTTCCACTTCTGGGCCGAATAAAGACTACATTCTTTCCAGCTTCACTCCAGCCCTTCCCTCAGCATCTATGCTCAGACCATCGGTTCTTTAAACAAGTTCACTTCCAGGTGTGAAATTTCCAATATAAACTACCTGCCAAATGCTCAATGCTCTTCTTTCTCCCTGTCCTCTCAGTTGACTGCTTCATAGCATAGTGCCTGGCTCACAGGAGATGCTCAAAAAACTGGCCAGTCCTCTTTTTCCTTTTCATCTTACTTGCTGTGGTTTTACAGCATCCTGTTCATGGCACTGGCACACCTTTCAATCACAGTCGTTCCCTTCCCTGGCTCCCAGTCACACTGCAATCGCCAGGTAGGCATTTCCTATCATCTCATCCCCTGGTATAACATCTAGCATATCACAGACCCTAATAAAGGTTTTCCAGATAAATAAGGACTTGGGCAGAGTCCAAAGCCACAGATGGACGCAGGTCCTGGATTTCTTAGACCACAGTCTGGAGGCACCTGTAGAGCCCTGCAGGCTCAGCGACGGTTTTGCACAATGCGCATCTCATCAACCCTGGAGAGACTCTGTTACATCGCAATCTTCTTGCTTCAAAATGCTGTAGTTTCGTCAACTAGGGCCCCAAACATAAAGAGAGGTGTCACACAGAGTCCCTCCTACGACACAGCAAGAGTCTACAACGAATGCCTTTGTTGGGCCTCTCCTCGCACCCAGAACTTCCTCATCCTAGCTCCCCCAGAGAAGCGCAAACAAAGCTAAATCAGTGGTGCCATATTCCCATCCCCACCTTTATTCCCTGCTGAGAATGTGTATCTGTTCTCTGACCTGCACAGATCTTCATCCCGAATAATGTGCTTTGAAAGCAACAACTGTGAAAATAGACTCTATTTATTGTTGTTAGTGACAAGCTAAAATAATCATCAAGTGCAGCGACCTATGAGTCTAACAACAAAAATGGAACAAGGGTCACCTGCAAAAAGGCATCAGCTTTTGAGAGCACTTCAGCAGGACATTTCATGTCTACTCTAAAACCACACTCCTTTTGTTTCCAACATGAAAGCACGGTGTGTGCATGAGCATGGTAGGTTTCTTAGTATGGAGAACCAGGAGTAGGCAGAGGTGGAGTCAGAAGGAAAGCTATTTAGGGGAAATATGCATATCTTTTGGCTCTTTCAGTTTATTAATGTAACATTTTTAGTTTTCAGTAACAGTTTACATTTAATATTACTGTGTTGAAACACAGGGGTCCACTCTGTAACGTATGTAACTTTCTAACCAGTATGCTGTGAATCTGAGATGAATACAATAGACGTATTTATTTCAAGGTATCCTTTGGAAGGATGGACAGATATAATCTTCAGAATATTAAAAATCCTTGACTCTTTTCTTATTCTGCGCCTCACTAAACATTTGGGGGGCTTCTTCTGATAAACAAGGATAAAACAAGAAAGGGAGCGGCGAGTCATGTTTAGTAGATAACTGACTCCTTTAAAGTAATTAGTGAGGGACAGGCAAAAACAAACAATGTAACTAAGGTTCAGGGCGTGAACTGGTGATTCATCAGTAATGCTCAAGAAGAAATGTAGAGGGTGGCTCACTGGTAGCGTGGACCCTAGTAACAGTAATTGGTACCATTTATGAACCAAGACTAGCACTTACATCTCCTAGGCACTGAGAGAAACATTTTACAGATGCTAACTAATTTAACCTTCCTCACAACTATTATCACCCATATTTATAGACAAGGAAACAGAGGCACAGAAAGGTTAGCAGCTTGCCCAGGTGCACACAGAAGCACGTAGAAGAACTAAGGTTCACACTCAAGCTGTCTGGTTCCAGGCTCCATGCTCTGCCCACTCCACACACTCTCCCTCAGTTCACATGTGCTGTCCAGTTTTGTTACGTAGTTTATAACCATGGTATTGTTTAAACCTTTCAATCGGTGCGCAAAATAGTTTTAGGTCTCCTTCTAGAGATGAGAACTCTAAGTCTAGGAGAAGTAAAGAAGCTACCAAGAACAGCTCCTTAACAGCAGACCTCTGCTCAGGCCGGGTCTACCAGACTATAAAATCCAAGCTCTAAACCGCGTATCGTGCCTCGGGCGAGAGAGACATTAATTCACAGTGTAACTGTAATGACTGGAAAAAGTTAAATCATTTCACAAATTGTAAAGCTTTATACAAAGGTGAGGAGAGGATGGAATACTGAAGGAAAGTACACATCCAATGACTAAGTGATACCATGTCCATTCATCTGTGCTCAACTGTTTGAGCCTTTCCTAGGGATCAGGCTGTCCTGAGCACCAAGTAGTGACAGAAACAATCAATAAATCCCCACCGTCACCTGGTGCTCCCACTGGCAAAGAAACAAACAAAGTGAGAGAAAGAAAGAGAAGAAAAAGACATGAAAGTCCTTTAAAATGTATGACGAAATAATTACAATATAGTGGTGTAACATCAAGTGTTGACAACCCGAATCCCCTCCAGCTCTGATATTCTGAAGCTTACATTTTAGCCTCGTACCAAGAGACGCCCTATCTCTCCTTGGTGCATGAAGGCTGTCAGCCTAGGGTTACCGGTACTTTTCTATCCTTGTTAGCACACCCTCGTCTAAGATAACCATCCTTCTCTCTCCTGGCTACTTCAGGGGAAGAGCTGCTCTTGAAAGCCCAAGCTGCCCCCTCTCCCTGCACTTTGCAGGCCATTCCCCCTCCTGCTTCTCCCCACCCATCCCCCACCACACCAACAGGTCAACTGTTTTCTTTCTTGCCACCGACACACCATGCCTATCAACCTTCCACTAACCCAAACTGAAACCACTTCTGTTAACAGCCAGGCCAACTTCAAGCTGTTTTAGCCCTCCCCCCTTTCATTCCATACATTTTTGCTATATCCCTTCATTTCCTTGTCACCACTTCCTGCCACCTGATTTCAACACCATCACTCTGCGGAAACCTCACATGAAGTCCTGTCAGGACGGTCTTCTCCATTTCTCACAATCTCCTCTTTCATTTCAATTTTATGAACACTCTGCACTCCCTGCTTTCCCCAAATTGTCATTAAGAAGCAGGACTGATAACTCTGTCATTAAGAGTTAGAGAGATACTGAGGGTCCAGGGTGGACTCCACCAATTTTTTAATTGTATGATCTTGGAACAATTATTTAAGATTTCTAAGCAATATTTTCTTCATCTCAAAACTGGAACTGAAAGCTGTTCTCACTAATACAATTATTCTGAGAATCCAATGACATATTGCATGTCAAGCCTGGCATATATGATCTCGGTGAGCATCAGCCATTATCATTATTACTGTGAGTACTGCTATCACGATGTCTACAGCTACAAGTGCTAATGCTGCTAAAGTGCATCCACCTCTTAAATCACTCCCTAATTTGGTTCTTCATTCCATCCTCACAGTAGACAAGCTTCCATGTTAAGCCCTCGGCCACCCACTCTCAAGAAAACCCTTGTTTACATCTACTTTAGCCTTGACACAATGCTACACTGAACTATTCACAGAACCCCTTCAGTTGCCTGTGTTGATGTTACCACCAGTTCACTATAACTATCCACCTACCTCTAGAAATACCACATTTCATCTCCCTCGGAGTCTCACATTTGAAAGCTGGGAGTCCTATGGGATAATTCCCTTTGAATTTTCCATTAGTAACTGCCACACTTTGAGTACTTCCACTCCACTTTATTTTTCTGATTCTTCTCTCCCTTTCTCTGTGGTCCAAGCAATTAGGACATGCTAATTAACCACAATGACCTGCAAGGCTTTCTCTGATCCTGTTCTCTATGTTGCTATATCAACCACCAATGCTACTTTATCACCTGTGCTCTGTTTTATAACTCAAAAGAGTTTCTGAATTAAGGTCAGAATCCTCACTCTGACATTCAAGTCCTTGGTCAATCACCTCATGCTCCTTATTCAACATTGTCTCTAGCCAAATGATTACTTCACTCCATCTGTCTTTTCTTTCTCTGACACATAACTGTGACTACTTAGTCCTCACGGTTGAGCTTATTTTTTCTCATACAGATCCCCATGTCCCTTTGAACAATCAAGTTTATACTTCTTTCAAGTCTACATAAAGTCCACAATTGCACATGTATAAAGATGGTCAGGGCAACTGGGGAGACCAACATTCAAAACTAACTTTGGACTGTCCTGGCTGGTAGCACAGTGGATAAGGGGCAAACCTGCCAGCCCAAAGATCACTGTTTCAATTCCCAGCCAGGGCAACATGACCAGGCTGCAAGCCAGGTCTGTAGCTGGAGGCAGGTGAAAGGCAACCATACATTAATGTCTCTCTCCCTCTCTCTGAAAAATGACAAATAAAATCTTTTTTTTTTTAAAAGAAAGAAACGAACTTTGTGTCTGAGAGGCCTGAGTTATAGTCCTGATTTTGCTTCTGGTAGCCACGTGACACTAGACAAGCTGCCCAACCTCTCTAAAGCTCAGTGTCTTCATTTGTGAAACACACTTCACAGAGCACCAGTTTGCCATGTGTGGTCTACAGACCCAGGAAGCTGGTGGGTGGAAGTGGGCAGAGTAACCTCAGAGCCCATCAGGGAGTCTGCAATGGCAAAAGTATTTAATAGCAAGATATTACCTGCCTCTGTCACCATGCTGACATCTGCACCAATGGTGCAAATCAACAGAGGGAAACAGTATGAATCTAGGCAGTGGCACCAAATTTTACCAGTAACACTTGTGTTCCTTACCATTCAGTGCTGGCAGGGTGAGAGGGAAGAAGGAAAGTTCTGTATCACATATGGACTGAAGCAGAAAATATGATCAATATCAAATCTCAACCCTTGACCCTTTATAAGTATCAGTGGTACATGGAAAGCACTCCGGCTCACTGAATGCAACGGCTGTCTCCAGGAAAAGCACTTGCGCTAAACTGTTTTGAGGTGTGACCTGACCTAGCGGTCTTATTCATGGAGTGTCATTTTTACTTGAAAAAGCAACTGTGGAAAACTATGGTTATTAGTACTTGGACATTTGGAAAACATTCTCTTAGAAATGAAAGAAGCAAGCTTGTCACTTCAAGGAAAATGACTGACAACATTCATTACCAATGATAAAATATGACCTAGCAAGTAGAAATTAGAATTTGAGAAGACCTGCATCTGCCACTGTGAGCTTGATAGCCTCCTAATACATAAAGGAAGTTCGCAAATGATCGGTGGTGATAGTAACATACGTAAAAGACTTTAAAATATTATTTCATGAAATGTTTCAACATATGGAGATCTGCATAATTCAGTGAGCCAATATTATCCTAATGACCGACATATGATGTTACAACATCATGCAGGGGTAGCGTGCAATGTGATCAATGGATTTTAAGTTCATAAAGTAAAAAGTTTATCACTGTATCTCAGATTCTATATTGGGTTTTAACTTAATATTGAAGAACAATAACCTCAATTATCTAAAAAGAATATTACAATACTCCTACCTTTTCTACTACATATCTGTACAAGGTCCGATTTGCTGCATATACTTCAGCCACAACAAAACATCACAACAGATTGAATGTAGAAGCAAATATGAGACTCCAGATGTCATCATTAAGCCAGATATTAAAGATTTGCAAAAATATAAATTAGTGCTGTTCTTACTGCATTTGAAACTGTTTTAATTAAAAAATTTTCATCAACTTTTTAATATATGGGTAAATTATTATTTTAAATAAACTAGTAAATCTTAAACATTTTAGTTTTAATCGTTAATATAGCAATTAATATATACAGCCCCATAAACAAAAGCTCTTTGATTTTTATCAGTCTAAACGGTTCCTAAAATCAAGAATTATGGAAACCGTTGTCACAATTAGGTTAAACATACTTCCTTATGTAAAATGCCCAGCACAAACTCCACTGCTCAGTGAATATTACATTTCTTACAAGCATTTAAGCATAACTGTAGCAGATTATGTTTATATGTTTTTAAAATTAACGTGTGTATTGTGTGCATGTATGTAGTTATTTTTCTAATTTATACAATGAGATTAAAATAACCTGTTCAGGGGAAGATATGAAATCCCACCATTTAGCTGGGTATTTCATAGGTGCTTCATAGTGTTTTATGTAGTTATTAAATCTGTATACAAATTCCATCTTATAAACTTCAGTTGTTGCCCTGGCTGGTGGCACAGTGGGTAAGGTGCAAACCCAAAGATCACTGGTTTGATTCCCCAGCCAGGGCATATAACCAGGTTGCAAGCCAGGTTTCCAGCCAGGTCCGTAGCCGGAGGCAGGTGAAAGGCAACCATACATTGATGCTTCTTTCCCACTCTGCTTCCCACCCTTCCCCTCTCTCTAAAAATAATTTTTAAAATCTTAAAAAAAAACAAAAAACAAAACTTCAGTTGTCAAGACTGCAAGAGTACATTTCCAATACTGAGACATTTTCATTTCACATGAAAGCTAATACTTTAAATTACTCCAACAAGCTACCCTTGGAGATCAACTTTCTCATATTACCAGCCTAGGCCAATGCCATCTCTCACCTGGACTATTTCAGCTGCTTCCACCTTTGCCACCCTTCAGCCTATTCACATCATGGCAGCCGGAGCCGTCCTGCTGAAACATCAATGGCATCATGTCTCTACCCTGCTCTATCCCTTCCTAGGACTTGGTACCTAGCTCCCAGAAGGGCCCCTGTCCTGGCCATGACCTCCGCACCAGTCTCCCATTGCCTGTGAACTCACTTCCTGCAGCTCTCTCTCCTGGGAGGTCACTCGACCCTGCCACCTGCTCTCCATGCATTTTTTATTCTCATCTCTGAAAAACTTTCCACCAGAAAGCCCTCACTTCTTTTAGCTATCAGGAGGGAAACTCTCTCTGGAAACCTAAGTAAAATTTCCACCTTCCCACAGACCCACATACCATCTAGCCCCCACCCCCACTAATACACATCCCCATTTGCTCGCTACATGACGTCTTTAGCAGTTACCACTATCTAACATACTTGCTGAGTATTTTCTGTTGTCTCTCTCCCTGACTGAACTGCAATTTCAGTGACAGCTGGATTTGTTTCTTCTATCATGTGCCTGACACATAGTAGGTGCCATATACATGGATAAATAAATGAATAAACAAATGAACAGCTAATCAGACTTTATCAAGTCAGATCCCTCTCAAGAAAGTTTGCAAAGGTGTTTTCTGAGCATGATTCTGAGATGCATTCACATGGGATCCTAGCCCTCACCTCCAAACCTCCCATGGAGAGTGCCCTGCAGTATCCATAGAAAATGCAATAGTTTGAAGAAGACTGGCAATTCTGTTAGAGGGCAATATGAAATTTTTTGTTCTGCCAATGAAGACTAACAGCAGCCCAGGGAGAGGAGGGTAATTGACTTGGACCATCTCAGCAGGGAAAACAAAATCACTTGGGGGAAATAAAGACCGTGATTGGTCAAAGTGCAGCATCTTCCAGTTAAACCTGAAGGTAAGAAAATAATACACTGTTTTCTCATAGGGCTGAATCCCTCATTTTACCCTGAGAACCATTACATTGTGGCTGAAGATCTTGACAAAAACCCACCAGGAAGTCATTTTAAAAATCAACACACACTAGGAAGGAGGCAAATTTAATTCAATTTCAAGAACGCATCATTAAAAGGAGACTAGAGCATAATGACAGCCTGCTGCCTCAAGCTGCAGCAAGGTGGGAAGCCGGCTGCAGGGTGCGGTGGGGGGAGGGAGGGGTGAAGGGGGCTCAGGCTTACAATGGCTCAACACCTGGACTGAGCATCCCAGCCCTGTGGGAACCACTCCTGCTCAAACTGACAGAATTTATCTGCCTTCTGGCTTCTGCTGACACCTCCCGGGTTCTGCGAAGCCAGAATACCTGAACTGTCCGCTTCAAAATAGAGTTAGATCTCTCCAAGTTTGTCTTGAAACTTCTCTTCCTCAAAGTTTGAACTCCTTGCTTCTCTGATAACATTTTCTGAAATGGTACCAATGGGCCTCTGGCCTCTCTCCTTCCGCTAGTGTGAAAGGAAACAATAGGGTTCCAACCCCAAATCTCTAGCGCCTCAGCAAGTACCTGGAGCACATCCCAGGGGGTCCAGGGAGTGTACCGCTCCCCTCTGCCAGGTGCCAAGTTAACTGACTCATTATCTGAACTCTCTTGACCTTAAAAGAAAGGTCAGCCCTGGCTGGTGGCACACTGGATAAGGTGCTGGCCTGCAACACAAAGGTCACTGGTTCAATTCCCAGCCAGGGCACATAACCAGGTTGCAAGCCAGGTCTCCAGCCAGCTGTGTAGCTGGAGGCAGGTGAAAGACAACCATATATTGATGCCTCTCCCCCATCCCCTCTCTCTAAAAATAATAAATAAATAAATAAGAAAGATCATACATGTCTGTTTTATAGAACTGCTGTAAGAATAAACTGACGTGAGTCAAATACATGAGATATGAACATGAAGGGCTGTGTTCTAAAGCTAACTGATAAAAACTTGCACAGGGTCAAAATATTATTTTGCATCCTAGTAATCACACACAATTCTCAGCAAGATGCCTAGACTGTGCAAATGCCACGAGAAATGTGCCAAGTCTCTTAAGACATGCTCCTCTCAGGCCAGGACTCAGTGAGAGGACCTGCTAGCACATCGCCTATGCTGCTCACCTTTCTATTTCTCTCATCTCCTTTTCTTGACAGGGGAGAAGACAGAGCAACAAGTATAGAGAGTAAAAGGTGCGCATGATGGGACTGCTCTGTAAATCACACTACATAGTGGCAAACACTCCACATATGTTTATTAATTGCTGCTTCTGATTATTTAACGATGTAACACACAGCTGCAGGAGTGCCACAGGACTCATGGGATCTGTGGGAGCCCAGAAGTGACCCTTGCTGGTGGGAAAACAATGGACAGAAGACATCCAGAAAAGAGGAGAGTAATTTGGCCTCTAACAAGGAATGAAAACAAGATGCCTGCATCTGCTGGTACAATCCTCTGGTTCTCACATCTTTTTCTGAGAATTTAAAGTAAGCCAGAAAGGCCAGATAGAGTGTGCCTGTGACTTCCACAGACCCTACAGATTCTATAGGAGCAGAAACAGGGCCCGGTATTACCCTCCACACTGCTGGCCAAGGGGATATGATGCAGGAATAATACATTTAAACTAGACTTCTTCAGAGGGGCTTCTTTGACCCCCTCAACAAAACTACTTCCTCCTGACATATATTCCTGTACCAACAGACACCACTCCTGATCCTAATAACATACTTGTTTTCATTACCTGTTTATTATGAGTCTTCCCTACTATACTAAGTTCAGTAAGGGCAAGGACTAGGTTCAGCACCTTTAAGTACTGGATGAATATTTGCCGGATAAAGGATAAATGAACATTCTCTTTCTTTTTCCAGCACCTGAAGGATTTATTCGGGAAAAGGGCTGTGACTGAGTGCATGAAGACATGGCAGGCCATGTGCATGCTCTGGTCTGCGTGTCGGAGTGTGGGTATTTGCAGAAGGGACTGCACACAGTCATCCCCCTAAGTCCCAGGCCCTTGGTGGGAGCCTGAGACCACAGATAGTGCTAAACCCTATGTACATGATGTTTTTTCCTAAGCATACATACCTCATTTATAAATTAGGCACAGTCAAGAAATTAACAACAATAAGCACCAGATATAATATAATATATTATAACAATATATTGTAGTAAAAGCCCTGTGAATGTGGCCTCCCCTCTCACTATCTAGTGTGCTGTATTCACCCTTCTTGTGACAGTGTGAGATGATACAATGCCCATGTGATGAGACAAAGTGAGGAAAATGACGTAGTCACTGTGACGCTGAGCTAGGCGACTCTAAGGGTGACATGAACACAAGCACCAGATACCACAACAGTCATCTGATGACCAAGACGGCCGCTATGGACTTGGGGGTGGGCAGGGAGCGGGGAGCTCATACAATGAGAAACACGGAGATGCAGCAGGACATCTCACGATTTCGTCGTGTTTCTCAGGACAGCATGGAATTTAAAACATAAATTGATTATTTCCGAAATTTTTTTTACTGAATCCTTGAAGTCTGCAGGTGACCTCAGGTAAGTGAAGCCATGAAAGGTGGAGCTACAGATAAGTGGGGACTACTGTAAGTGCGTGCATGTGAATACATAGATGCTGAAAAATGTATATATGTTATAGATATTCTACACCTTCAGATTCTCTGCTCTTTCCCTCAAGTTTTCAAATTAAACCACTTCGAGACTCATAAGGCAGTTTTTTTATCTGCCAAGGAGTAACCTACTACTTAAGAGTTTATGAAACCTTTGAATTACATACTTCAGAGCTCTAGCTGTGTTATCTATGACAGTTGTCAAATGTGTTTGTTTCAGACTTTCCACTTCAAAAGCTATATTCCCTGGGTTTTATTTTACTCTTTAAAAACATCTAATGGAAGAAATCTTGAAAATTTAAGTGACTCTCTTGAGAGCCTCCAAGTAAATATACCCCAAAACAGGGGAAAGTGATTCCCATGAAGCCCGCATTTCATTAAGAATGCTTTGCAAGGTATCGCGTAGAATAAGATTTTAACAGCTTGCAGAAGGAGAGTACACCTTTCAAAGACACATCTGAAATTAATCATGTGCGAATCCTCTCCTATTTTCATCTTCTATCAGTTGTGATATGGTTGTCCAATGGCTAATTACAATCACTGCAAGGCGGTGTTTAAGGAAAGTAACTATAAATAAGACTGTAGTCAAATCTGAATTCAGGTTTAGCTCAGGCTCTTCAGTGAAATTCATGATAAAACCAAGACGCAACCTTTCTAAAATGATGAAATGTACCAATAGGTTAAAAAATTTCAATGTCAGGATTGTCAGTTAAAAGCAGGAGATGGCCATTTGAAGTTTTCAGGCAACCTTCTCAAATAAGTTCCGTTAGAAGCAAATTGGTTCAAAATTTACACTGTGTGACAAGGTTCCTTAGAAAATGCCACCTTTTAAAAAAATTTCCTCCTGATGGGCCTGATCTTCCTCATATAACTCCACACACAAGGTTCTAGGCAGAAGGGAAACAACCATTTTATTCAAATACTTGGTATTAGGAGTAAATTGTCTCTCTCTCTCTCCCCATGGTCCTCTGCAAAGGCTGCTATGAGGAGCAGTGTCTCCAGTGATCTCATCATGGCCAGAAATAAAGAGATTTCAAAAATTTCCAGGAACCATCTAGCTTTTCAGGGCCCTGGGACAAATGAATGGCCTTGGTCGGCTCCCTGTTCTCAAGTGTTACTACTGTCACCTGGGTTTTCGGGGTAAGGGCAAACGTTTACATTCACCACTATAATCCATGTTTCTAACATTTTGGCTCATTTTAATATTACAACCAACATGGCCTCTGCAGCCACACCAGGTCTCAGGGCTATAGCTGGGTTCCTAGTACACTAGGCCCGGGCCTACCTCCTCCCACCAATTCTAAGATACAACCAGTGGAACACTGCTCAGCAATAAAAGACACAAGCTACTGACCCAACTGCTTAGATGAATCTCAAAAGCACAGGCTAATTAAGTAAAATATCACATATACTGGGGAATCCCATTTCCATGAAATTCTACAGAAGGCAAAGCTATGGTGGTAGAAAACAGACCAAAGCACCCTGGCCAGTGTGGGTCAGTTGGCTGGGTTTCATCCCAAGAGGTGAAAGGTCACCAATTCGATTCCTGGTCAGGGCACATGCCTGGGTTGCAGGTTGGGTTCCTGGTTGGGCTGCATATGGAAGGCAATCAATTAATATTTCCCTCTTACATCAATGTTTCTCTCCCTCACTTTCTCCCTCCCTCCTCTTCTCTCAAAAATATATAAATAAAGTATTTTTCTTTTAAAGTATTTTTTTAAAGACTAGAGATTAGAAGGAAGGGGACTGACTTCAAAGGAGCATAAGAGAACATTGTGAGGAGGTGGAAATACTCTAACTCTGATTATGGAAATGGAAGTTATAGGACTATATCTACATTTTTAAGAGCTCATTGACTGGTACACATGAAATTGGTGGCTATAAATACATTACACCTCAATAAAGCATGATCTGAAAAAAATTATAACAATAGAAAATGAGCAAAGAGCTCCCTATTTAACTGAGACTTAGAATTAAAATCCTCCATTTCCAGCCCTGGCTGGTGGCTCAGTGGATAGGAGCTGGCCTGCAAACCCAGAGGTCACTGGTTCGATTTCCAGCCAGGGCACATAACCAGGTTGCAAGCCAGATCTCCAGCCAGGTCCGCAGCTGGAGGCAGGTGAAAGGCAACCTTATATTGATGTTTCTCTCCCTTTCTTCCTCCTTCCATTCTCTCTAAAAAAAATACAATTAAAAAAATAAATTAATTAAATTAAATCCTCCATTTCCAGGAGGAAAAAAAATGTACTGCCTGGTGGGTCCTAACATGTTGGGTTTTCAAAGCTAGTACATTATTCTCAATGCAAACATTTTCCATACTTTCAAGTGCCTAGGAATCACCTAGGCAACCTGAGTCAATGGGCCCAAGATTCTGAATTTCTAAAAAGCTCCCAGTGGATGCTGATGTTGCTGGTCCACAGACAGATGCTGGTCAAGGCTCTGTTAGACCTGCAGCTTCTTCCCCCATCGGGAGTGTGACTACCACCATGCACCAACTGTGTTTGCTCCCAGCTCAGATTATACCAGCTTTGCTTCCTATCTTAATTACATAATTTAAATAAATATGACATGAAACACTGTATTTTGAATGTGAAAAAAGGTGATTTGCTGAAACCAAGATGAATATTTTGTAACAACTCAATCAAGGTGAGTTTATAAAACTGGTACAATGAATTAGACATAGACAAGACTATAAAAGATTGTATAAATTTAGGTTTCTGCACACAGATTGCTTCAAAACATACTTTAAAACAGATTTAGTGAGGTGTAATTGACATAAAATAAACTACAGCTATTTAAACAGCATAATTTGATGAATTTGACATATGCACATATGCATGAAACCATCACCACAGCCAACATAAGAAACCTACCCATCACCCTCCAGTGTCTCCTGCATCCCTTTGTCATCTCTCCCTCCTGCCTCCACCTCCCAGGACCTCTCCCCACTTCTCCCACTTCCTTGCAATCCAGAGGGGTGCTGTCAGGCACTAAAGACTGAATTTTCTAAAATTTTTAAATTAATATAATGGTAAAAATATATATTCTTTTGTTCTGACTTCTTTCACTTAGCATAACTGTTTTGTTTCATCTTTGTTTTCTAGTAGGTCATTCCTTTTATTCCTGGTCAGTATTTCAGAGCATAAATACACCACAGTTTGTTAATCTAGTCATCTGCTGATGCACATTTGAGTTGTTTCCCATTTCTGTCTGTAAAAATAGAGCTGCCATGAACATTTGTATACAACCCTTTGTGTGAACATGTATTTTTATTTTCTTTCAGTAAACATGAAACAGTTGAATGACTAAGTCATACCATACATATATAGGGTATCTTAAAAAGTCAGAACCGCCCCAGGCTGGTAGCACAGTGGATAAACAGCCACCAGCCTGTGAACCCAAAGGCTGCTGGTTTGATTCCCAGCCAGGGCACATTACCAGGTTGCAAGCCAGGTCTCCAGCCAGGTCTGTAGCTGGAGGCAGGTGAAAGGCAACTATACATTGGTGTTTCTCTCCCTCTCTGCCTCGCCCCCTTCCTCTCTCTCTGGAAATACTAAATAAAATCTTTAAAAAAGGGAAATAAAAAGAGTCAGAACCCTTTGGTTCAAGTCCTAGTGCCAGCCTTGAACAACAGTGGATCTGGAAAAAGTGACTAAACTTTTCTAAAGCTTCTGCATTCTTTCCATATTAAGTAATGACAACATGAGCACTTGCCTGGGGGCACTTAGAAGCATTAAATGACTCAATGTGAGTAAAGCTTTACTACATTGCCTGGCACGATCAGAACTTGATGAGTATCAGCCATCGTTATAGTAATTTATATTATTACTATATTTAAAACTGAAATTTTTATCTACATGATATTCATATTAAGAGATAAGGGTACATCAATATGGGACAGTCCTTACTAGAGGACCTTTATTCTGGGTCTCAATTCTAACAGTACTAAACATGCTATACAAAAATTTTCAGCACGCACAAAGAATTTATGGCTTTGTTCTCAACAGGTGAAACATTCTGTCCAAAAAGTTGAATCAGCATAATATGCTTGTATCAAAACCAGCTTAAATATAATATGGCAAGCTATACTACTAGGTAAACTACCAGTAGAGATTAAAACTTATTTTTGTGTCCAAGAGAAGGAATAACTTCATAGGGGAAAACCTGACAGTCTGTCATAAAAACACATCGAAGAAAATGATAAAATAAAATCAGAATAAAGTAGTAATTCTGAGCCCTGGTTTCCAGTGTGGGGTGATTCCCCTCTACTAGGACCTAGTGAGTAATGGCCCGAGGCGAGGCCACATACACCGTCATACACAGAACAGCCCCACACCTGGGGCTGAGCCTGAGCTGAGAAAGCCTGATTCAGACCATGTTATGGTGCCATTAACCATCAGAGTCTCTAAATAATAAAATCTCCTTCTGACATGCAAGTTATTTTTTAATTATAAATACATTATTTTTTTTAATGTTAGAAAAATGTAGTCATCTTAGGACAGGAAGTGCACATCAAGAAGCCTTTGAATGTTGGGTAGCTATCCCTTCTACAAACCTGCTGTTGCAACCTGCCAGATGAAAGCAATTTCAACAAGCCATCACAAAGCCAGGTAACTAAAGTGCTGGCAAAGACATGGCCTCTGTGAGTTCACCCTGATGAGTAATCGTTGAAATGATGACAGAGAGGAACCCAGGGACGCTAAGGTCAGAACTGTGGCACATGGGGCGAAAATTTGCTTTTTCAAATTATTTTAAGCAAAATGCGTGTTTGTTGCAATGACATATATTGCCTTTTTGTTTTCATTAGTAAACCCTCTGGGAACTTTAATACAAGTACAAGCTAAACTTGATTACTTGGTTTATAGAACACAGAACAGTATCAAAGCACTAATGACAATGTCTATTCACTTAGAACTCTGAGCAGCCTGATGACTTTTAATCAAGTTTTAAAGGCACAGGGACAAAACAAAAATTGAACATGCATGTTTTTACTCCAACTCGGGGAAAGTAAAGAAGCATGTCAACAACTGTTCAAAAAACATCAGAACCAAGATTAGAACTTGTAAGCAGAGAAGCAAAACATTTCAGCAAGGCAATTTTTTTTCTCTAATCAACAAATTCTACAAAACTCAACAAGAAACTGTGATCCAAATCCATTTTTTCGACTAAAATTGCTTTGTTACAGCATAGCTGTAGCTGGACTGAAGCACTCAAAATGTATTTTCTTCTCTAAACAAGCTAAATAAGATGAGACCCAAGCGTCTAAGCACTGAGTTTTCAGTTTATTAAACATCCATTAATGTATACTAATAATCAACTCTTAAATAACAGCATTAATATTGCTTTCATTTCCCTGATGTTTCTATCCATTATGCTGTAACTGGAATCCTTCCAGTTGTAAAGCTTGAGCATTTAGTATATCAAAATCCAAAATGAAATCAACAGACTCAAGTCAGAGAAGAAAGAATTGTTAGGTACATCTGTCAATTCACACAAAATGTAAATAAGAGTGAGAAGAAAACTGTCATTCTGCAACCAAGATTCAGGCCCTATGAGCTGTCACTCTTCCTCTTTTCCATGGACAACCCAGCCTCCAGTACTTAAAAATGCACTGACATGTGACTTAGTGTCTGTTGGTAAAACATCAGTATGTCAAGATCTATAAACAATGAAAAGAAGCATGCAGATATCTATTAACTCATCATCTTAAAGGGATGGAATTTAATTTTCTAAATTTCTTTTTCCTTCACTGTTTTTCTTTCTTTCTTTACTCAAAGTCAATATTCATTTCATTTGATCAGGACAGCTTTCAATGAACTGTATTTTAACTAGTCTACTGAAGGAAAAAATTCATATTCAAATTCATTTCATTCTTCTTCCATTCTCTTTGCATTAGTATTTTACTGAGAAATGAAAGCAATTCTTCTTTATCTAATCTTACAAGAGAGAAGAAATGATAAAAGTTCTGCTATTATCTTCAAGAAGTCCCATCACAAGTGTTACATGCCAAAAAACTTGAAGTGGATGAATTCCCAAGTTTTCATCTTGGCCAAAAGGACCTTATTGATGCTAAGTAAAAAATTAAATTAGCAATAATAAGACAATATGAGCATGGTTTCAAGTCTATTAATAATTTTCAAAGGACTGAATAACCTTAAATATTCTCTATTCATTCAATGATTTGAACACCATGTTTTATGACATTTGGGGGGAACTTTACAAGGAAAAAGCAACTTGAGAAATATTAGGACTATTTTTAAATGGAAGGAGACATAGTTCTGTAAACATCAACCAAAACAGCTATTTTTTTGGTCCACTGTGAGGAGTACAGATGGACAGGAACAATGGCACACCCACTCTGCGGCAAGCTATGCTGCTGTCCAGGACAAGGGCACTTTCACTTATCTCTGAAGCTCCTAGGACACTGCAACTGAAGCTGCCCACATGAATTGTCAACTCAGGGAGTCCTCGAGGAGCCCTGTCAGCTGGGAGGCAATACAGGAAGATAAATAAGAACATATGACTGATCCCAACTGCTGAGTGTATGTACAGGACGTGACAGAAGTGGCGTTGGTGGAGCCAGGCTCTAGAGGCCACCTCGTTCAATACGAAGTGTCATTGTCTCCCACAGACTCATCCTGAGGGAGGAGTGGCTTTTCAAAGCAAAATCAAGACAGTGGTACAGGAACACGAAGGGACGGAATAGGGGCAGACAAAACCAGCAGACACAAAGGCCACAATGATTTCTTTGGGTGGCAAATGTAGGGAAGAGCTTGCCAGGCAAAGGATGGCACTTTATCATGTACTTACTGCTCGTGCAGAGTAGCATCAGGCCTCTCTCCACTGACAGGCAGGTAGGCTGCTGACACCAGAACCCTACAACTTCCCAAGTTACCACTGAGCTTCACCACTGGTTATTAACATTGTGTTTTCCCGACCCTGTGTGATGTGTCTTAACACGTGAAAGACCAAAAAACACAGCTGGGCCTTTTAATGGTGAACTGCTCAAAGTAGCCAGGAAAAAACACGATGTCAATTCACAATTGAAACTGTCTCTGCTCTTCCCCACAACAAGCTCTTTTCCCTTTCATCCAAGAACATAATGAACTCCAGAGTACTCTTGTGTTCCTTCAGAAAGCTGGAAGGTACAGTCTTTTTATAAGCTCACATCATTCCCCTAATGTGGATCTTGAAAATGTTACAGATTAATCCCAAAGAACATATTGTGTTTTGCCATATCCATGTTAGCTTTGTAAGTCAAAGTCTTAAGTCCATACGTATGACTAAACAGTCAAAAGACCCAAAGCAAAATGAATTTCTCAGAAATAGATACTAGCCACGTGGAAAGCTGATTAATAAAGCTTCAAATTAACTGGCACTTGAATAATAAAATGAGAGATAATAGATATACTTTGACAATAATAAAAATCACAGCTCTTGCACTAATGTAACAAGGTCTCCCTATCCCAGCGATGTCCTGCAATTTCTTAAGAATTGACTTTCAAGCCAAATAAAAAATATAAACAAACATCTCCAGCTCTACTTCTGTCTCAAAATTCCACTAAACTGACACTTTCCTGAAGGCAGGAATTGTGTCTCACGCACCTTTGTATCCCCTAGAAGGTGCCTGCATAGTTCCATCCAGGTGAAAGAAAGGAGAAGAGCACGGTCAAGAGCAAAGTCAAGAGGAAAGGCAAGAGAACAGCAAGGGGAAGACGTACCTACCAAGTGTTATCACTGAATCTGCCACACCACCTACTACAGTGTCTACATAGTTGCTCAGAAAGCGCTTGTGGAGCTGCTCCCCAGTGCACGCTGAATTCCATGACTGATGGGCAGTACAGTCTCTGATATTTCTTAGTTGGCCCACAATGTCACCTTTGATCATTTCTTCAATTCACCATCCTTTCATCAGCTGAAGCAAAACCAGCCTACTCTCATCCTCTTATTTTGGCACAGACTTCTTTGTGAGTGAATTATTTTTTTTTTCTTGAGGTCATTGCAAAAAACTTCCCTTGTTTCTTCCTCCCTGCTGGAATCTTATCCTTCCTTGAGCCCTCTTTTTTTTTTTTTAATCTAGGCAGGTTCCAGCAACGTGGCCAGCCCAGTAAGGGCTCTTGGATAAAAGCGCTGTCTGCAGCTCCTCAATTTATCAGAGCCTTCAGACATGAAAGAGTAAACCAATTCCTAGTCAGCAAAGTTGCACGACAGGAAAAAAGCAAATAAAACCATCAAATGGATTACAGACAAGCCTTGAATGCAAAATTAAAGAATATGGGGAAACAAGGTACTTAATCAATTAGGCTGAGCCCAATGTTCTCTTTACAGCCAGAAACCAAGCAATTAAACAGAAAACAGAAAACAAGCACTCAATTTTCTGATATTTTTATAGCAAATCATATGATCATTCTCTCTAATGTCCCAGTTTAGAGTCTTTGGCTTATTTCTTCAAATATACTGAATCAGAATCATTATTTTAACTGTGTCAATTCATTCAAGGTCATTTTCTTCCATTGAGTCTGAAATTAGCTTTGTACCTTCACTAACAGTTGTACTTCTGCCAGTTATGATATTTAAAGGGATGGGTGGCATTTGGGATATCTATTAATATCTAAACTCCTCCATGCTGACATAATAGAATGACATAAACAAAATCCACTTCCATTTTAGTGCAAAGGCACTATAGCTGATGCCTTTTTAAACACATTTTACATCTCACAGGCTGTAATCCAAATCACTACTCAACTGAAGAGTTGCAGTCAGTGCCATTACATTCTCCTAATTGATCAACAACTTTCCAGAAATTTAAGTGAGGATGCAAAGTTTTAAGAACAGTGTTTACCTGAAAAGGAATGCAGACACATGTAATAGATTTTTGCAATTCTTTATTTGTATTATATCTACACAGGGAAGGATAGGATAGGATGGATAGAGAGAGAGATAGATAAGATAGACAGATAGCTAGCCAGGCAGACACATAGCTACACAGGAGACAGACAAGACAGTGAGAAAGAGAGCAAGAAACTGACTCACATTAAGGCATCTCATTGCATAAATTCTTTCCTAATAAAAATTGGGCTCTTTCAGTGTTAAAAATTAGAATTCTCAGCTAACACTTTAGTTGATGGATTAAATGGTTGTAAGTTATGTCTTGATGATGGGAGAAAGAGAAAGAAAGAGAAAGAGAGAGAAAGAGAGACAGATAATATTACCTTCTAATAATCCCTAAGTTGCTTCCCAGCTGCAACTTTCTTTGCACTGGGAGAATTTGATTTGTATTACAAGATAAATTAAATGTACAGAACTTGTGGCCATGCTCTCATGACCATTTTTCACAACACTGGGTAATCTGGATTTTTTCATACCTTATGAAAAATATGTTGCCCAGATTTTTAATAGGGTCTACTCACTACTTGCAGAAATATATTTGCCCTTAGGAATTTAATAAGGAAGATTTCATAATTATAAATGAACTCATTCAAGATTAAAAGTACTGAAAATAGTGCAGTATTAGCCATACATTAATTCATTCATTCACACATTCATCAATTATTTATTGAGTATATCTTATGTCCTAGACCTACAGAAAAAAAGTTGTGGAAGAGGCATGGTTTTTCCCTTCCTTATTTATTTCCTCTGCTTCTTGCTTTGAACAAGCATGTATTAAGCATCTTCTATTGCCAAACACTACAGTAAGTGCTACAGGAATATGATGATACGACACACATTCCTTACTCTCACCAATTTCTCAAAGAGCTGGGGGAATGCTCTAACTGGAGAGGAAGAGCAAGCATCAAAGAAAGGTGCTGTTAAAGCAAAGATCTGTAGTGCAATAGAGGAAGAAATTTATATGACTGACAAGGGAACATTTAGCTTGACAAGAAAAAGATGAGTGGACTTTCAAGCGCAAACAATACTCCACACAGGGGCATCTACACTTGCAGGGTCCTGGAAGTGTGACAGTGAACACATTCAGGGAGCAGTTTTTGTTGAGTAATATCCAAACAAGGCCTTTTTGACCTAGGCTTCCTTTTTGCTTGGGCACCACACCCTTTTCATGTCCTGAGATGTGATACTGCAATTGATCTGGGGTGTATGGAAGCAGGGAACAAAGATGGCCAAGTCTTGTGTTTCATGCTGCAAAGCCACAGTACAGGTAGCTACTGAATCACTCAGTTCCCTCACTCAGTCTCATACAAATGTCCTCCTGCCCTGCCTCACCACCCCTCACATCTCTCACCACCAGGAAGTACTTCTTGTCTGTCTCCCCCACAACACTCTTGAACAGATGCTCTGTGAGACTGGTGTACTTGTCTTCCTAGTAGTGTCTTCCATCCATTCATTCATTTACTCATTCAATCAGCTAAAGTTAATTGTGCTGCACCTACACGAGTGATACTGTGCGAGGGGTTAGAAATATAAAGATGAATGACAAAGGAACAAAAATTTGTGTTTTTGAAGATTATATCCATAAAAGGTGCATGATCTATTTTAATAACCTACTCCAAAACTTAGTGGTTTGATAGAAGAACTTATTATTATATTTGACGAGGCTGCTGGTCAAGAATCAGAACAAACCGGAGCAAGATAAGCTCATCCCTGCTCCATGAAGCCTGGCGTCTGAACTAAGAATGGCCTGTACAGCTGGGGACCTGAGCAGCTTTCTATCCCTCCATAAGGCCTTTCCAGGCAGCTAGTGTGCACTTCCTCCCAACAAGGACCCTCAGGCTCAGAGCTCCAGGAGGTCAAAGTGGACTCTGTCAATCCTTTTAAAGAGAGACCTAGAACCGCCTTGCATCACCTTATCACAGCGTATTTGTAAAAGTGGTCACAGGCAAGGCCAGGGTGGAGGAAAGGAGATAAAGAGCACCCGCCCCCACCTCACTGGGAAGATTGTTGAAGAACTGGCAGCATCTGAACTCCACTAGAGAGAGCAAAACCTGTCCCCAAATAACTGCCAATGGGCACAATGAAAAGAACCACTGAGACAGCAGTACTGTTGTCAAAAACAAGACTTGGCTTCCATTTGACAGGCATGATTTTCAGTCCTGATTCCATTGCAGAGTTGGAATGTGTCATTAACTATCTCCACCACTTTGAAATTTTGTTTCATCCTATGTAAAAGGAGGTAATAATTATACCCAACTTAATAGAGCTGTTTAGGAAATAAATGAGCTTTCACTCACATACACACACACAGATTCATTTGTGTGCCATGCAGCACACTCTTGGCCCAAATATTGGACACAGTAAACACCCAAGGAAAGCCAGTTCCTGTTCTCTTTAAGAATACTACAAGTAAGGCCCTGGCTGGTGGCACAGTGGATAAGGTGCCAGCCTGTGAACCCAAAGGTCGCTGGTTTGATTCATAGCCAGGGCACATAACCAGGTTGCAAGCCAGGTCTCCAGCCAGGTCCATAGCTGAAGGCAGGTGAAAGGCAGCCATACGTTGATGTCTCTCTCCCTCTCTGCCTCTCTCCCTTTCCCTCTCTCTAAAAATAATAAATAAAATCTCTTAAAAAAATAGTACAAGTAAATACTATTTTCCATGTCTCCAATAATGTAATACTTCAGATTTTCACATAGGTAATCCCATCTACTAAGATGACTGGAAATTATGAAAATTCTTTTTGGAAACAAAAACAATAGCTCAAGAAAGAGAGGCTAAGACAAGCAATAGAAAAGGGGGGAAATGACACAATAAATTAATGAGTAGCCTATAAGATGGCATCCTTAAAAAAGGATAGCTTTAGAATAGTATTTCCCTTACCTCTTTATTCTGTATTACACAGAGAATTCTGAGTGAATTTCCTTAGAGATACAGAAATAGCACAATTAGATGGCAGTGGTGGGTTTAGGAGCAAAATTAGTGTAAACTCTTAGACCCAAAGAGATATCTGGTGGGTCAGACCAATGGCTCATAAAAATCGCCTTCAAGGCAAATTTCTAGGGACTCAGAACATGGCAACATGGATCAAAGTCCTTCACTAACCACAAATGATGATGAGGGGTGACTCAGAGGGAAGGTAGAGCCACCCAAACCCCCAAGACTCCAAGAGGGAAAAAAAAATATGCCCATTATTGTAAAAGTTTACTAATTTCTTAAAATCTGTATTATTAAAAATCTAAAGGAAACCACTACAAATTGATTTCTGATTTCTAGAATGATGTGAGGTATGTGGACAATATAGGTAAACAGATTAGTATGTAATTGAGTTAAAATACTAATGAAACTAAATTTCTATTTTCATGAAAAATGTTATGGTTAAATGCTCCATGTTTCCCTCAAGTTATTAAGAGTTATCTTCAATAAGTTTCTTAAAGGAGCTTTCAAAGTTCTAGTTACTACATCATGTTGGAGATGACCTCAGCTTGCTGGTTCCCCTCACAGGCATTATCTTTCATGAGCAGCACAAGAGATAACTACTTTGTCAACCAAGAAAACTCCAAGTTCTACTCTTCTCAGGATTCTATGTGAAATGGGGAGGGGGGGCCGTAGGGGGCAGCAAATCTATTTAGACTAAAACACACAGGCAAGAGGCCAAGAAAAGTGAACACTTGAGATAAAAGAAAGCAATGTCCCAAAGAGTCCACATAATTCAGGTAGGAGTCATTCCTGGGCCTATGCAAACCCTGGATTGGCCTGAAAAAACAGGCTAGAAGATAACGAATTAGCTTTGGCAGGTACTCCTAGCCTCTACCTCATATAAGGTTATATGAAATACAAAAAAAAATCTGTTATCTTCCTAAAAATGTCCTCTCTTACCACCATGGTTACAACCATGATATACTTCTAAGCTGTGTGCTCCAGCTGCTGGGTAAGGGGTGAAAGGTTACACATTTATGGAGAAAAAGGGCTGTAATGAAATTGTTCATTGGGACTTGTAAAACAAGCCATGGGCCTTATAACCTGACTCTTAATTTTTGTTCAAAATTCATTGATAATTTAACTTTTCTATCATAATAATCAAGCTACTAAGCCACAAAGATGACATGAAAAGCAGCAGCTATGTGGAATTTGTGGATTAAAATTTGGTAAAAGTTGTTAAAAATTGAAAAATTACTATTGCCAAGCACTTTGTATGCATCACCTCATTGAAGCCATTTTAAAGATGAAACACAGAACAATAAAGTAACTAATGTCACCCAAATATTCACTGGCATGAACTATAGGAATTAACCAGTCCTGGAATACTCCTAGAAATAACTAAAACTACTCCTTACAGTGCTGTTTTTAACTGAGCGTGTGAACGTAAATGAGCCACTGCTCTCTGTTGCCTGATAGTCTTGCCACCATTATAACGTGAGGACCAGGGCACTAGCTTTCCTCACTGAAGCCCTGGTAAAAAGCAATTAAGTGTCATCCGGCCCTGGCTGGTGGCACAGTGGATAAGACCCCAGCCTGTGAACCCAAAGGTCACTGGTTCAATTCATAGCCAGGGCACATAACCAGGTTGCAAGCCAGGTCTCCAGCCAGAACTGTGGCTGAAGGCAGGTGAAAGGTAACCACACATTGATGTTTCTCTCCTCTCTGCCCCTCTCCCTTCCCCTCTCTCTAAAAATTATAAGTAAAATCTTAAAAAAAAAAAAAAGTGTTGTTATCTGACAATGCTGTAAGGTCATTTCCTTCTATTGCTCCCATCTGCTATTGATTCTCCTTTCTTTCTGTCATAGAAATAGGTATTTATAAATGAACTACACCTGTGTTCAGTATGCCTCAGTCACAAGATTCTTCTAAGATATTAAACACACAGCCTTGTCTATAAAAATAAAATCACACATGAAGCCTTAGCAACACCCTCTGGCAATTAACAAACTTGCTTAAGATTAGTTTTTACTAAGTGGAAAAAGTTAATTAAGGAAAATGGAGCATTTGCAATGAAGAGGGGAAATACAGCAGCACTATGTACAAAGAAGGCATGCAGACTCAAGAGGAACAACGCAAATCCAAGATAAATGCAAAACCTTCATAAGCTGAGTGGGTTTTTTTCCTCTTACAATGTTGACATTTATTCTAAATGAAAGAGAAAATTAATCTTGAGTTTCAAAATATCAGTTCTACTAGGAGATACCACTATAAGAATAATTAGTTGTGTTTGTTCAAAGTAAAACAGTATATTAATCAAGGTCTTTTGGATGTAACAAAAACTCACTTCAAGTTAGCTTGAGACGTACTGAGTGTAGGGGAGGAGGTCAGGATGCAAGATTTGCTAGAAGAACATACAGGTATCCAGTGAACTAAGTCAAGAGAAGTGCTTCTCTGCTTTGTGAGAGGCAGGGACCAAGATTTAGAAAGCCACTGAGTCAAATGCGTGGGCCTAGCCTTGGGGCTGTACCATGTCCTAGCTGTCATATCCCACTCCATAACCACTTTCTTAATTCACATCAGAAAGCATGCCACCTGTTCCATCCGACCCTCATGCTGGGCCGAAGGAGAGGGTCCCATTGTTCAACTGACTCATATCACTTCTCTTAGTCCCCTTAGGCTGCCATACAGAATGTTATGCATATGCATATGTGTGCTTAAAATATATCTTCTCAGGGCATGGAGAAAAAATAGAGGAGACAAATGTGTTTCGGAGATAGGACTTTTGAAACACACAAATGTGTTACACAAGTATTATTTTTTAGTTATAAGCTATTTCATGAATATCAACAAATTAATTCTAAAGTTTACATTGAAAGGCAAAGACCCAGATTGGATAACACAAAGTGAGAGGAATGATACCACCTAACTTCAAGACTCACCATAAGGCTACAGCAGTCAAGATGGCATGGCCCTGGTGCAAGAATAGATGGTTACTGATGGAACAGAAGGGAGTCCAGAAAGAGACACATGCAAATACAGGCAACTGAACTCTGACAAAGGAGAAAAGAGAATAGACTAGAGAAAGATTCATCTTGTCCATAGTGCTGGAACAGCTGGATATGCACATGCAAAAACCTGAATCTACACTCAGACCTTCTACCCTTCATAAAGATAAACTCAAAGTGAATCACAGACTTCAATATAAAATGCAATATTATAAAACTTCTAGAAGAAAACATAGGAGAAATTCTGGGTAACCTTAGGTTTGGTAGTAGATGTTTCTATACACCAAAAAAACAGAAATCCAGGAAAGAAAAAGCTGATAACTTGGGGTTTATTAAAATCTCTTTGAAATAAACTTGAAAACTAAAGGTCAGGCCACACAGGCTGGGAGAAAATATTTGCAAGCTATGTGTCTGTGAAACAAGAGGTGGGAAAATGCTGAGCAAGTGAAGCGGAGTGGGTTTTAGGGCAGTAAAACAACTGTGCATTATACTGCGATGCTGGCTACACAACATCCATTTGTCAAAACCCACAGAACTTTACAGCACAGAGAGGGAACACATTAATTGACACCATAGGGAGATTATCAGCAGGATATAGGACATGGGGAACTACAGGGCAATGACCTAGTTTCTTCAACAATTATAAATTATACTGAAAGATAGAAAGATTATTAACTAAAAGACACTTAAGAGACATATCTACCAAATACAACATGAAGCTCTCTGATTTGAACAGTTTTTTAAAAGGAATTTATAAGACAATAGGTGAAATTTAAATGCTGTCAAGATATTTGATAATATGTCAGAATGGTTAAAATCTTTAAGTCAGATATTGACATATTTGGTATTACACATACCAAAAATGCTTATAGGTTAGAGAGAGTGGCTGAAATGATTAGCAATAAAATGTTACACTATTTAGGACTTGCTTCAAAATAGTCCATTGGAACAGAGGAGAGAAAATGGGTAGGAAGTGAGGTTGGCTGATGGGTTCACAAATTTCATAACCCCCTATTTTCCCTGAGTTTGTATATGTTTCAATTTTTCACAATAAGAAAAGGAAAGAAGAAAAGCCAGATAAGATCAAGTCCCCAGAGGTGTTCACTGTAACTGGGTGGTTGACAGGCCTACCACCTTTTTGAAGTCCCCAAATGCAGGCTGAGTATGAGCTGAGGCAGCTTCCACACCCAACAGCACGGCCAACTCAGAAACGACTGAAAAGGCTTGTTGCTGATTCCCACGTAAGGGAAGGGGCGGAATTACGTTAGAGGAGCTTTGATTCTGATTGTTTTTATGACAACTGCCTTCTGAGCCTTTGTGCTCTGCGCTGCCATACAGGCCGTGAGGGAGAGGAGCATTCAGGCAGCAGGGCGCTGGGCGCCTGACCTGTGACCCTCCTCGTCTCAGTGCTGGGAAGCACTGCGCTCCACACAGATCTTATGACGCCCCTGCCTAATCAGAAATCATGTATTTCAAAATCCCATGTAAGGAAATATACCATAAATATTTTCCCATCCAGTGACATATTAAAAGCAGTATTAAAACATCTGTAATAAAGGGTGAATATTTTCCCACAGAAGACATATTATCATGTTCCACACTAAGTGCTATGGACTGAACTGTGTCCTCCCAAACTTCGTATGTTGAAGGCATAACCACCGTGTGGCTGGAGCTGGAGGCAGGGCCTACAAGGAGATAGTACACGTGGCTGGCTGTAAGGGTGGGGTCCTCTCGAAGGATTAGGGTCCTTATAAGAAGAGACACAGAGTGCCCGCACTATGAGCGCTTAGAGGACAGGCCTCGGGATGGTGCAGAGAGAAGGCAGCCGCCTGCCTGGAATCAGAAACCAAACCCTGCTGGACCCATGCTAGGCTTCTGGCCTCCAGAACTGCAAGAGATATATTTCCATTGTTTAACCACCCAGTCTATAGCATTTTGTTATTGTAGCCCAAGCAGAATAATACATTCGAAGCACTATGCAGTGAATAAATGTGTTCACCACATATTGCTAAAGAAAAAATAGCATGTCACAGACAGTATGCTAGGTATTATCCCATTTATGCCAACAGCAAACATACAGAAACCAAGCAATTAAAACACCACATCTGTGCACACAGGTGTGTGGTACGGGTCTGCTTCTGTGGCAGTAAATGAGTGTGCTTTCCCGGAACCCCTTTTCACACCATAACCCCACCCCCAGGACTCCATCACCTGTGAGGTAAAGATGTCACAGCAAAACTGCAGGTAGAAAGTCATCTGACGCTGAACAATTCAGTTTTCAAGAGCTGTGATTCACACATAAAACATCTGCAAAACCACTTTTTGTTCCTGTTTTCAATACCAGAAGAGGTGATGGGTAGGGGAATAAGGAAGAAGGGAACTAAGATTTTGGAAAAGGAGTCCTGACCCCTGAGAGCTCCGCACTGCGCCCTCTGCCGAGCTAGGCTTCACGGGACCAGAGACAAGAGCCCCCTGGTAAGTACAGGGTGGACAGCAGAGCCGCCCACTGCCTGCTTTCCCTTCTGAACTGCAGCCATGAGTGCTTCCAGAGGAGGTTCTCCCTCTTTCAAGGCATGAGGAAGCTTGAAGGGGGATGGCTGGAGGGGTGGAGGGTAGGGTGGGGTGGGGGGTGAGGTGAGAGATACAGCAGCTCCTTCAAGAATTGTCCCTCATTAGCAGAGAAGGAGAAAAGGCCCAGTGCACAACTGAAGGGCTCTAGGATGGACCAGCAGACGGCAGCATGAACAACACGGCCAAGAGCCGATGGCTCTGCCAGCAATACCACTGGATGCTGGGGGACACCTGGGACTCGGCAGGATGCTGCATACCCTAGAAAGTTCTAGGGGAAACAGGCCCCAAGGGGGTCCAGCTGTCTCCTTACCCGAGAAGCATGGCCCCCTTAAATTCACAACATTTGGCTGAGCTGCAGAGAAGGACAGGCAAGCACCTAAATTTGTAAGAAGAATTTTGCTACAATTGACTGTAATTGTGTGTTCTGCCATTAGGTGAAACAGATGATCAAAATAGTGATTATTTTTTTTTAATGTGTCTGCATGTGTGTAAATATTGCTAAATGATAGAAAAAGTGGGTCTTTGCAAGGCAGAGTAAGATTTTAGGAACATGTGAAGAAACACTCACTTTTCACACAAGTTGTATTTCTATAAATTGTGTCTGTTGTTCACACCGAGCCCACATTACTTTTATGACACAGGTTTTTGTTTTAGGAGACAAGAGACAATGATGAAAGCCAGTTTCCCCCCAAAGGTGCTGTGGACCCTGGTGGGTGGCGGGGCATCCAGGAGGTGTATTGACCCTACGACCCTCCATCTTTCTTTATCCTAAACACGTGTCCAAGAAGAATAATAGGGGAGACAGACGGAGGGACTTTTCTTGTCACAAAGAGAAAAGATGTAACTGTGAGAAAACATTCAAGAACGGCCCCAGGTGCCTGACAGAAGCCCGACAGTGAGCAACACCTGGCCTTTCCTGCCACTACCCAAACGCTACTGTCTCATCAAGGACAAACTGTTAACCAGTACAACCTCTGAGCACCACGGGGCAGCAAACTCAACACAACACCATCTCCTAAGTGGGAGCACGGCCTCTATGCCCACCACAAAACTAGTTAACACTTCACCTATCGTACACTTTTTATCCTGTAAAATCTTATCAATGTAGAGACAACTGCATTGTTAAAGGGTCCATTTAGCAATAACTGCTCAGCTACTTTAGGTTCAATATTTACATGCAGTATAAGTCTCAGAAACACTCATTTCAAACCAATAAATGTTTATTGGGCACGTTTTATATGCACTCTTATTCATCTGCATATATGAGCATAAGAACTAACAGGACCCAGGTCCTACCCTGGGATATTTTCAGTCTTTGAGCTAATAACAATATAAGACAAAATAAGGCAAGTGTCATTAATAATTAAGAAAGCAGCTGGGGGAGAAAATGGGAGTATTTAATTCTATGTAGTTCTCTGTGCTATTAGACAATGATGAGGATTTACTAGGCAGAGAAAAGGCAAGGTGGTCAAGGGAAGAGAAGATCATGAACACACACCAGAAAGCCCCTTCCACACCTCAGCATCAGCTCTGTAAGAACGCACATTCTCTAGACCATTCACTGAAACTATTAACCGTCTTGCATCCCAAACTCACTTTTCTCATCTAGCCAGAGGCCAAGTAGGTAGACCTAGTCTGAAGTTCTATGAAAAAGAAAGTGAAATAGAAATGTACCTAGCACATGTGGCCTTCTTGAAAGGCAAAGGCTCCCCTGCACCACGCATGGGCCACATGGGAGGCTCTCAGCACATAGCTCTGTGAGACCAGTTAGCTGGAAAAGTGCTGCAACATGGCAGGTAACAAGTCCAGCAGACATTTTCCCCTGTGACGTTAGCTTCCTCAAATTGCACTCCAGCTGAACGAACATAAATCATAATTGCAGGTAGCCAGCTGGGATGCACTTAGAATACATCTTTTAATGTCTTCAGCTGTTGGGATCCATCGCAGCTAGTGGAGGAGCGGCACCCTCCATTGGAGGTTCCTGAATGCCCATTACTACCAGAAAAACCTTCATAATTCAACACGCCATTCACGTAACAGATTTTCCTATCCATTGTATCTTCTACCAAAAAAACCACTGCATAACCATTCCTTTTTATACTAACTGTAAACATTATTTCAATACTGTTTTTCTTCAAAAACAATATATATGCCCATTGGTAACAGTTTATGAAAAGCATGCAAGATCCCTAGAAAGAATAGCTGAGAAAGTACAGAGAACAGAAAACTAGGTACTGTAAAGCTTAAAAAATAAGGCTTACCGAAGTTTTAAATGCTGATCAAAATAGTATCTTTAAAAAACCTATAGCTCTAGACACAAAATTAATTATTGCTTGTTTCTTTGACCTATTGAACAATGCCCTCTACATGGGATTTATATCCTCTATGTGTGATTTAAAAATAAAAATGGCATTTGTCATGGACCTCACATAAGGGGAAAAGGACAGGCAGCAAACAGGTAGGATGCAGTTTGACAGGTACTACAGTAACAGTAAGCGTTGGGAGCAAATAGCACCCTTAACTCAATATTCCAGACAGGGACTGCTATACAGAAAGGTAGCGATGCTCAGGTTGTATCCTGAAGACTCATGAGGAATCAACTAGAGAGAAGACCAGAGAAAACCTTTCCAGGAACAGAGAAGAGAAGGTTCAAAGGCCAGGAGACATAGAAGAGACTGGGATATTGAGGGGCTGCCGGGTTCAGAAACGTCACAGAGAAGAAGGGGGCCTCCGCATGGAGAGTACGGAGGGGTGAGGCTGGAAGAGGAGGTGAGCCATGCAACTCAGCGACAGGAATGGTTTTAGGGGCTGTCGTGGTCTAGATTCCTGAACATGCCCAGTGACCTGCCACCTGCCATCCATACAGTGGCACTGACTCTCATTCTGCACCCTGGAGTCCCTCAATGTGAGAATAAACCCTCGTTTGTAAAATTAAAATCAATCCAGTTTTTTGAGATGAAACATGTAATTGCATTCTTGAAGAACTGATTATGAAATTATTCACTCATAAAATAATCAAAACTGAACTGATATTGGACTGGAATACTCAGGATTAATAGGGTTCCCTTTGTAGCATCTGTGAGCTACCAATTTATCCTGACTCCAGAGGAGGACACTTCCAACAGCAGGGCCCTGCATGGCTTCTGTACACATCACAAGACTTCCGAGGGCAGGTGAGGAGGGCAGGTGCTGTAATCCCCACAGTCACTGCCTCACGCCCCTGTGTCCTTCCCAGAGAACTTCCACCCTCCTTGTTAGGCAAAGCACCCGCATGTCCGTGCTCCCTCCAGGCTTCATGGAAGCACGCACCAAGTGTGACTGTGATTCCACTGATCAGACGAGTTTGCAGTACAAGGGAACAAAACCACGCTCATTTCTGCCGAGCAAGGCAGGAAGGGAGCAACGGCAGTTACCAAACAGACATTGCAGCTCCTCACAGAAAGCAATTCAATTTGCAAGCTCTAATTGTGAACTAGAATTAAAATAATGGAAGGCACCAAGCAATGGCCTACACAAGTCCAGGTAACATCACTGTAAAAGGAAAGCAATCCTTCAATAAGGACATACCCTTCTCAACCTGTTTATGCCTATCAATCTGACAATAATTCCTACATTTGCTGCTATTTAATCAGCAAGAGGTGAAAGGAGACAATGCAATTAAACTTGAGAGTAAAAGCAAAGGCACATCTTCCTCCTTCGTATTGTGTATCGTATAAAATGAAATGAACTAGGAGAGGAGAGTGAGGGAAAAAGGAGAGGCAGTTGGTGGGAATGGAAACCAAAACAACAAGAGCAGATGAAGGCCTAAGAAGTAATAGTTTATCTCAATGGCTTAAGGACTGAGGATCCAGGCTTAGGAATCAGACAGGCCCGAAGTCAAATACCAGCTGGTTGACCTCTGGCAAATTATTTAAATACAGAAAGGTTCAATTTTCCAATCTGCACAACCTTTTATCTTACTGAAGGACTAAAAATCAGATTCAACGAATGTATGGTCTTTGGAGAGCGTCTCACATATAACGAGCATTTAAGCTTGAAAAAATAAATGCCTGGCATTCATCAAATAAGCAGCAATTGTTGGGTAAAGTCATAAAGAAGCGAGAAGAAAAATTGCATTCCTCTGTGTTTGAAAAAAAGAGTTGCCAATAACACCACGGGAAGCCGGCAACGACAGATCGCGGTACTGGTGTGGCCCCAGGGGAAGCCCCAACACTCCTGAAGTTTTGTAGCAGGTGGCATTAGGATAACCCCACTTTAATTATATACCGATAATAAGTAAACTTATAGGTAAATGATGCAGTATCTATTTCATAACCATAGTGTTTTACAGAGAAGTCTTTAAAACTCATCAGTGTAGCTTTTATTGTATACCAATAATACCTCAATAAAGTTTTTAAATTTTTTTCCGTGACAAACTTAGGGCCACAG
The DNA here is from genome assembly GCA_004026585.1 of Noctilio leporinus. NCBI lineage: Eukaryota > Metazoa > Chordata > Mammalia > Chiroptera > Noctilionidae > Noctilio > Noctilio leporinus. The sequence continues at coordinate 356,295 of PVIW01000257.1, forward strand.
AAGGTATAATGATCTTAATCAAAGGTTTAATATCAGAGCAAGAGCTGAGGACACTGGTTCAGCACACGCGCTTCAGTTATAGACTGAACTGTGCCACTCCCACCCCCATGCATATGCGGAAGCCCCCCCCAGCATGGCTGTGTTTAGAGACAGGGCCTTGGAAGATGCAAGGAACGTTAGATGAGGTCATAACAGGGATGTCCTACTCTAACAGCACTGGTGTTCTTACAAAAAGAGACACATTGGGAGCAACAGGCATGGAGAAAAGCAAGCAAGGACACAGAGAAAAGATGGTCAAGAGAGAGGTCTCAGGAGAAGCCCTCTCTGCCAGCACCTTGACCTTGGACTCCTAGCCTCCAGAACTGTGAGAAAATTCACTTTTGTGACATTTTGTTATGACAGCCCTAGCAGATGAACACACTGCAATTCCCTGGCAATGTGATGGAAATCTGATCTCAACCACTTGCTAGTGGAGCAAATTGGGGGAAAATACCACACCCCTTTCTCCACCCTTCCCCCATCGATGACTAGAGATGATGTCACCATCACTATCATTATTTCGGTATTTGGAGAATCAAGTGAGAGAATGTATTTAAAGATCTTAGCACAATGTCAGGCACACTGGAGGCTCTTGGTAAGTGTTAACTTTAAATACGATTTATATGATCCTGCCTGAGGTTACAGAATACATCCTGACGCGTCATTTCTGGGCTTGTCCCACACAGTCCTCTAACACTTTTGTATAAAATTATACCCTTTAAGTTACATATCATCTACATTTTTCCCCAACCAAAAATGTTTTTAAAAAAGAAAATGATGATCAACATAAAGATAAAAAGGAAAGGCTACTCTGGTTTCCTGACTGGCTATTCAATTCCCTATGAAGTCGAGATTCCCCAAACAGACTATGAGTTATTAAAAAACCAGGTGTCCCAGTCTCAGCTCTTAGCAGCCTCCTTCAAGGCCTGAAAGTGTGATAAATAGGAAACCTGTCCCGAAAGTATCGGCCATGCAAACTGTTTTAATTATATTGACATTCTCTTGATACTTTCAGGACAGACCTCGTATTCTGCCAGCTTTCTTCTTAGTCTTTCTTCCCTGGAAATATTGATAAACACAGCTGTTGCTCCCTTTAAAAAAAAAAAAAAAGGTTTAATGTGCCTGGGAGGACACCCTCTTATAAAGGCTTTGGGAAACAAGAACAGTCTAGGGCTAATTATGAGAGTCAGACACCAGTCACTTTTCACATATTACTAGGGAGAATAATGCCTATGAAAGATTTCATAGGTGGGAAGGTGGATGAGGCAGCCTACAAACACAAAGGTTGCTGGTTCGATTCCCAGCCAGGGCACATAACCAGGTTGCAAGCCAGGTCTCCAGTCGGGTCCATAGCTGGAGGCAGGTGAAAGGCAACCATACATTGATGTCTCTCTCCCTCTTTGCCTCTCTCCCTTCCCCTCTCTCTAAAAATAATAAATAAATTTTTTAAAAATTCATGGGTTTTCAAGAGGCTGGCTACCTGAACATGGAGCAGTATGAGGGCTGTTTGCTTGGATCAGGCTCAAAGGCCAGGTGCCAGTGTAATGAGTCACCTGGATGTTTACTGCCAACGCCAGGGACAGTGTGTGGTTTATCTTGTCCCAGGTACTAGGGAATCTGCATCTCCTTTCCACAATTCAAAGGAGGCTTGGTTCACCTCTCAATCACCTTGTCAGAGAAAAGGGTGGGAAATAACTTGACCATTACCTTCAAGTGCCATTTCAAAAAATCATAGCCATTCGATTCCCAGCCAGGGCACATAACCAGGTTGCAAACCAAGTCTCCAGCCAGGTCCATAGCTGGAGGCAGGTGAAAGGCAACCATATATTAATGTCTCTCTCCTTCTCTGCCTCTCTCCCTTCCCTTCTCTCTGAAAACAGTAAATAAAATCTTTTTTTTTTTTAATTATTAAAAAATAAAAATTATAGCCAGGTTTTTCAGCTCCTCACTGGAGACAGAACAAAAAATAAACAAACAAAACAAAACAAACAAAAAAACCAGACAGAACACTGTCAAACTAGCAGGAGAATTCCTGGCAGGGTGAGGTCCTCAACTTCAGAAGTTTGTTTGCATAGGGTCAGGTTTAAAATTTGGGCTCAGGCTCCACTTAGGGTTATGTTTTGGGTTAGGCAGAGAGAATAGCAAATGCAAACATATGAACCTGAAGGAAGTCTGGCCAATCCTGGGACCGGAAAGAATGCCAAAAGAGAGTAGAATATATGGAGCAAGGGTGGGAACAGTAAGAGAGAAGTTGGAGAAATAGAAGGGTCAGGTCTTACAGACAATGACAGTAAATTTAGATATTATTACAAGTTCAGTAAGTAAAATAGGAAGTCATTGCAAGATTCTAAGCAAAGATCTGAATTATGCTGTTAAAAGATCATCCCAACTGCTGGGTAGGAAATGAATTAAGAGATGGAAAGAGTACACGCAGGGAGCCCCCCGGGGAACCCAAGGCAGGCATATGGAGAAGAAACCAAGGCAGCTGGCCTGGCGTGGTGGCCTTGCACTTGAAGGGCAATAGGCAGGTTTGGGGCATGTCCAGAAAATATCCAGCTATGCTGTATGAAAAAGCATTTGTTGCAGAACATACCAGATACAAGAAAGAAACATTGTAAATAGGACAATGACACCTCCATCCCCTTCAAAGTAGGCACTGTGGGACCTCACACAGCTCTCCCAGCTTCTCTTCCACTGTTCAAAACACCCTGCAAAATCCTTTGTTGGCATCACCATCAGCTGTTCCATCGTATGTGCCTGAATCTCATGAACAGCCTTAAGTCTCTTCCCTTTCAAAGGTGATTTTAGTTGTGGGAAAAGCCAGAAGTCACAGGGCCCCAAATCTGGGCTGTAGTGAAGGTATCACCTGGGGGGTTTGATGCTTCAGCAAAAAATCCTACACGAGATGTGACGCATGAATGGGCACGTTGCTGTGATGATGCTGCCGCTGTTTTTGTGGTATTGCATTTCTCAGTCAACGAGGAACACTGAGGTAGTGCTCCTTATTAATTGCTTGGCCTGAAGGGGTGTACTTGTGATGGACAACACCTTCCCAAATAAAAAACACAGTTAACATGGTCTTGATCTTGCTCCAACTTTACTGCACAGGCCTTCTTCAGGCATGCAGTACCAGAAGACTTCCACTGGGATAACTGGGCCTTCGTTTCCAGGTCAGAGCCATAAACCCATGATTCTTCTCCGGTGATGCCCTTCTTGAGTAAATCTGGTTCACTGGTAGCAGTTTGGACCAAGTCATTAGCAACTGCAACACAATGTTCCTTCTGCTATGGAAGCAGAAGCCACCGAATGAATTTTGCCACAACACATTTCATGACAAGATCCTGAATCAAAATCTCAGATACAGTAGCTTTTAGTATCCCCAAATTAGCTTCCCGTTCTCACTGTCCATCACCAGTCTTTGCCGACTGCAGCCCGTACACATTCCACATCCTCAGGAGTTCTGGTTGTTGTAGGTCTTTCAGAATGGGGCTCACTTTCAACAGATTCTTGACCACCTTTGAAATATTTGTGCCATGCTTTTATTTGTACTGCACTCATTGCATCATCCCCGGAGGCCTTCTGAATCATCCAAATAGTTTCTATTGAGGAACATTCAAGCTAAAGGCAAAATTTGATGCAAACTCATTCCTCTACTTGCTCGGTCATTTTGAGCGCATGGCCACAAAGGACACACGCTCGCACAATGGTATCCTCTGCCCTCAGTGACTAGCACGGTGAAGCCATCATCATTTACGCATGCGCATTCCAGTCCACTCTCTTTGGGTGCCAGGTTACATCGGTGTTGTGCAAATTGTTCTCGGTATATTATTAACAAGGGCTTGGCTTTTTCTGGACAGCCCTTGTACACTAGAGCCACTTGACTTGCTAACAGAATGCATCTCATACCTGCAATAGGATTCACCTTTTCCATGAAGCTTCCTTTAAAACTCACCATGTTATTTTAAAAGTACATCAATGTACTTTTAAACACATCAATGTACAAAATAATCCCCACTGCATAAACAGGTGAAATTCTTGCACCTCTCTGACATGTTTCTAGCAACTTAAAACATTCTCCTGCTTCTTCCATCATTTCACCTTAAAATCCCAACACCATATGTTAATGAATCGCTGGGAGCACACAGTCTAATCCAAAGAACCCCTAGACCAAACAGTTGTTTTACCATCAAAATGTTAATGCTGAATAAATTAGAAAACATCGCCATTTACCCACAAAGCACATGTTCTCACCTTCTCTCTATTTTTGTATCTGGAACACCTAGTTCACAGGAGCGAAGAGATGAAGTCATTGTTTGGGCACTTTTCCCCTTGCTGCTCAGCTGCTAAGGAAGTCAACCAGTTCTCTAAGGCTGGAGGACGTTGGCTTTCTTTCTGCACTCTTCCCTACCTGCATTCCCTCCTTGTCTCTTCTCCTTTCTGACAGAAGTGCATTAATCATCCTCAGTGGCTGGGGGTGGAACCATGTGGATTACAGGAGGTACTGGCGCAACTGAAATCAAACTCTGATACTGGCTTTCATCAGAGAAATGCTCATTCAGTAAAGAAAAAAATGAATTTGACCCTATGCCAGGCACATTATCAATGCTGAAGAAATAAAGGAAAAAATTGTCTTTAGCTAAGTAACAGCCATGAATATGGGGCTGGGTAGCACTCCCTACCTGTGATCTGGCTAGTTTTTAACAGCACAGCAAGTCTGTATTATCCTACAACTTTCACAGATGAGAAAACTGAGGCTCAGTGATACCAGACAATTTGTCAAACATGGCACATAGTGACTGGTAGCACTGAAATTCAAATCAAGATCCTAGCAACTCTAAGGCCTGTGCAATTTCACCACACTTGAGACTCTTCCACTCAGGAGAACAGGTAGGCAATGAGAGTGGAGCTCAAAGACATAGGTTTAAGTCTGAACTCAACCATTCACCAGTTCAGGGAACCTACATTAAATAACCTAACTTCCCAGGTCCTCGGTTCCCCTTTATCATGGGGCTTGGAGAGAGAAATGCATGTGAAGGCATTCTATAAAATGTAACTTTTATGGCAAATCATTATAAATTTTAAAAATTGAATTACATTTTCAACAAGTATAGTACATATAAAATAAAATGAATTTATTTTTCTCATAAGCAACTTGCCATTTAAGAATAAGTATTTTCTCAAATACTTAATAAAACATTTTAATAGTAGATTGAATAATGATTACATATACCAATACCTGCCAACTTTAATGCCATCACAGTAACAATAATAATAAGAGTATCTCACATTTATTGAGGGCTTAGTCTTTGCCAGATTCTGTCTGAAGTACCAGCTCATTAATTCCCAAAAGAAAACAGAAACAAAAAACAAAAATACATAGGAGGCAGGTGTTACAGTCCCCATATTTACAGAAGAGAAAACAGGGGCACAGAGAGGTGAAGGAACCTAACTGAGAAGCGAAGCTGGAGTCCACAGCCTTGCTCACCACTCCACACACTTAATAACTAGGCAGGGCTATTGTCCATCCTGAAAAATCAGTCCTCAAATAATTCATTACTCTTTTTACAAAAAGGTACCATTTCTTGGAGAGGGGATGTCTATCTCTGATGAATGTTAAATACTTCCAGGCAAGTTCAGCAGAGTGGAAATATTTAAGATTAACGCTGGTTCTCTAGAGTAATTTAAACTCTTCCTAATCTGACTTTCCACCAGGTCCTGGTGAGTCACGACAGGCTAACACTTACCTTCCCCCCAAGTCCCTCTCTTTCACAGCTCCAGATGTTCTGGGGTGGTAATCTGGGATTAGAACAGGAATGTCAAATAGGGATTTGTGGCTGAAGAGGGCTGAACTCCTAGAGGAGAGGGTTAGGTGCAGGCAAGCTAGAAACAGTGATTCCCTCTGGAACAGAGGACCAGGAGAGGCTCTCAGGCTTTACATGCTGAAGCCAGTGGTTACCATCATCACTTCAATTTTTTTAATTTCCAGCAAGAACACTCAATGTAGAGCTAGCTACCAGAAATGAGTCTGCCTCTCTTCTGGCCTCCTAACAGCTCTGTCCAGAACCCTGGGCTAACACGTGTTGTCTTCCAACAAAGCCACATCACACCATTAAGCTCATGAGCTGATTCCCGAGAGAAGACAGATGGCCAAGCACTTGGGAGTAAAAGCTACTCAAAGTTACTTTGCAGGACTTGGATGAGGAAAGACAGGACACAGGAGGTGAGCACTTCACTTGTAACTTTCCCATGCTCAACGTCTATGAGGAGAGGATCAAGGAAGGCTGAGCTATGGATCAGCTGATAGGTAGTAACTAACTACTCTAAGCCAGGCCCTGGGCTACATGCTTCCCTACAAACTACCTTGGGCAATGCTCATGAAAACAAATGAAACTGTTGATGCACACAAGCTACAGACACTATGAAAACACAATGGAAAAAGCGCATCCGCTGAGCAGAAAGAAGTACCTCCGAACCCCTCCCACCTCTCTCGGCACTGGGGACTACCCTGACCACTGCCTGTGGGTCCTCCTGTGCTCCCTTGTTTAATCTAGACCAGCACCTGGCAACCTCAGTGTGCAGAGTACTCATTTTCCACCGTACAGGCAACAAATCTTATTTAGTGTGCCTCCCAGTCAACTCAGGGCATTTCAAGGGTGGTTTCAGGATCTCCGAGTGAAGTGGAGCACGCTGATGCCAGGGCGAACATGCCGGCTGCAAGGGGCCGGCGCTGAAGCCCACACGCTCCTGCCGCTGAGCTGATTCAGCTGGCGCAGCAGCCACTCTAGGAGTGGACTTTACACTGAAGTAGCCGCATCAAAGTCCACTCCTCCCTCAATGATGTAACTCTCTGCTCACTGCCATGTGAACTTGACGTCATCACTTCGGTCATTCTGGCAGCCTGTTTGGTGTCTGACACATACAAGATTCTCAGCAAAGGATGGTTAATGTATGATGATAACATTTAAGTAAAATATAAAGTTAAACTTAGCCAATGATAAAGCTAATGAGTAGTGTTAATATGTCAGACATACCAATCATATGATCAAAAAATCTCTGTATGATCACTATTACCATTATTTTTATTCTCATTTTTAACTGAAAAGTATTTGTATTTATTTTACATTTTTAGTTAATATTAATGTATGTAATAGTATTAAAATCATGGTATGATCTTGCCTCTTCTCCAAAGAAAACTATTTAAACAATATATATTGTTCCTTGTCACTAGCCTTTTGAACCATAATTTTGTTATTTCCTGCAAAATAAGTATCATATCCCATCTAAGTTTTAATCTAATGTATTAAAGGATTTTCCTATGGCTGGACATTTAGACTCCTTCTAATTGCCACTGTTAAAAATAAGTTCCAATTACTATTTTTGGTATATAAGCCTTTGCCTTAATCTGTGATAATTAACTTATTAGAAGAGATTCCTAGATTGGGGGGAGGGGGGGGACTGGCTCAAAGAGAATTTACCTTTCATGTTTTTTCCTGCTTATAGACACAGGGTCAGGTTTCCTGCTACAAGTGATGTATAACATACCCTGAGTTGTTCTGCTGCTTTCCCTGGCTTTGGCGTTACAATGATATTGATATCACCATCACTGCCACCATCACTGAAGCTCAGATTTATCAAGTACTCACCGGGAGGCTGGGCTTGGAGATCTGTGTGCACTATCCCATGGAAGCTTTACAATCGTCTGGTGTCAGTGAAGTCAATTCCATTGTGACCGTGACATATAATGTTAAAAAGTAAGGCTAGCAACTGAAGCCTGGTCTGCTTCTGGTCAAAAGTTCTGATCTAGGCCACTCAGACAGGCCCCCTCAAGCAGGGGTCACTTGAGCATAAATGCTAAGGTCACTATGACTATAACCCTTTTATGTGTACAGCAGTTTACACGCCACAAAGCACATCCATTTACATTATGTTAATTGATCAACACACATCCTCTGTATGTGGGGGACTTGTCCTTTCTTCCCATCACCACTTGTCTGCGATAAACTGAAGAGCCAAACTCAAAGAAAACAAAAACAAAGTAGAAATTCTATGGCAAAAGACCATGAATGACTTGCTTTGCAGCTTGACCTTGCAATGAGCAGACCTGGGAAATGCAGAGAGGAGCACTAGCCCCTGAACACATGACCCAGGCTCTAGAAACCAAAAACCAACAATGCTGCTCATATAGCCACGATGCTCATTCTGGCCTTGCTCAAAATAACCAACATATCCACCTGCTTGCAAATTCCTCTACATGAAATCCATGCAGGCTTCAGGTATACGATTAAAATTCCATGTTTGAAAAAACACTTCAGGTAAGAGAAGAGCTTACACTGTCTTTTATTTTCCTTTTTACTGACAACATGCTGTGACTACAATCCAGTTTCATGACTCTTAGTCTAGTTTCCTTTCCACTATATCATGTTATTCTTTCTCATGTCTACAAATAATTTATAGAATAGTCTTGAAAAACTGTAAAGGTAAAAAATGCAAAAGGAAAATTCACTGCCTCTGGAAAATATGATTGGCTAAAGAAGAGGTGGTAGATATACAGTGGAATATTTCTCAGCCATACAAAAAGGATGAAACACTGCCATTTGTGACAACATGGATGGATCTTCAGAATGCCATGCTAAGCAAAGTAGTTCAGACAGCAAAAGTCAACAGCCATATGATTTCACTCATATGTGGGATATAAAACTAAAAGCAACAAATGAACAAACAAGACAAACAAAAGCTCATGGACACAGACAACAGTGTGGTGGTTTCCAGAGGGAAAGGGGATTGGGGAAGTAGGAAAGGATAAGATGGCCAATGTGTGGTGACAGAAGATATGACCATGGGTGGTTAACAGACGATGCAATATTCAGATGATGTAGCACAGAACTATACACTTGAAAGCTATATCATTTCATTAACCAATGTTACTCCAATAAATTCAATTAAAAATATGCTGGAGTGGTATAAAGGGAGCTTGGATTTGAGCACTCTCCTGCTCAAACAGTTTCATTCCTAAAGCAAGGAGTCATAACCTTCCTAAGTCACACTTCTCCCTCTGCCCGCCTATGACTATTCCAGCCTATCCCTCTCGCTTGACCTGAAATCTGTCCATCTTTCCATCTCCTCTTGTCACATCTGTCATGACCACCTCATGCCTCTTTCCTTCTTCTCAGAATCCCCCAACTCTGAATTTTACCTGTTGGAATCATGTTGATACTCTGAAACAATCTGCTCCCACACCCAATAAAGTAATTCTCTTACTCTTCTGGGTACAAATAAAATTATTTGTTCTCCAGTTAGAGAATTCTCTCATAATTCCCTATCTTGTTGCTATTTGGGTACATTTCTTATCTCCCCTACTATATTGAAAGCTCATTCAGGTTCATTTCCATAGCCTTCTTAGCAATGCACAAGTTGTCTTTATCAAGTGTTTGTTGAACTGAATAAGGAGAAATATTTTCTGCATCACTGATTCTTCAGAAAATCTACAGCAAACTTTATAATGTCTATTCTAAGACATTTTTGCTTCACTGTAACTTCAGATTTCAAGTACATGGATCTCCTACCGTAAAACCACACTAATGCTCAGTGTTCTGAAGGGTGTCAGAATCCAGGAAAGTAAGGGGCCCAAAGAAGTGGGCTCATTACCTGCCATTTCACCCAGACATGGCAGTCACACATGTGTCTGTTTTTTATGTATTAAAACATACTCAGGGAGCCAGTCTGCGAACCCAAAGGTGGCTGGTTTGATTCCCAGCCAGGGCACATAACCAGGTTGCAAGCCAGGTCTCCAGCCAGGTCTGTAGCTGGAGGCAGGTGAAAGGCAACTATACATTGATGTTTCTCTCATTTCTCTCCCTCTCTGCCTCTTTCCCTTCCCCTCTCTCTGAAAATAATAATTAAAATCTTAAAAAAAGAAAAAAAAAAGAAAAAAACATACTCAGGTTTCATCTGGGAAGAGCAAAAAAGTTCTCTTGTTTTGCTCTCAGCTAATAATTTCCTTCAGCCTGATCTAAAATTTCATGCCCTTTAAATAATTATTATATTTGGAAATAAAACAGTACATACACTAAAAGTCAAATGATATGAGTACATAAATTATGTGAGAACACAAATAATTAGCGAACAAATTACGGAAATCATCATCCTTGCAAAGAAGAAAGAAGCCCTAATTAAATCAATCTTAGTGTCATTCTAAGCCTGTCTCTGTCTCTCTCTGCCTCTCTCCCTTCCCCACTCTCTAAAAATAATAAAAATATTTTTAAAAAATTAACAAAAACGTCTCATGATTAAATCTATTGTTGGCACAGATATGAGAAAAGCAACCACCATATACATTGCTGCTGGCAGACTGAAACAGCAGAATCCTTCTAGAATGAGAATGGAAAATGGCAACAACTATAAAAATGTTCTAACCCTTAGATCCAATAAATTTGTTTTTGTGAATATGTACTCTAAAAATAATTGAATGGAAGGAAAATAGTATATGTACAGCAGTACTTACTGCAACGTTACTAAGAATAAAATAAAACCAGCAAGTAATCTAAATATGCAGCAATATGGCAATGATTTAGTAAATTGCAATGTATCAACATGATGGAATTTTACACTGTTAAAATTATTTTAACAACTATATAGAAATGTAGAAAATGTTTATGGTGTACAGTTAAATGAGAAATGCAAAATAATGCTACATACACCATGATGGCGGTGATGTAAAATATACCTATTCAGTGAAGATTTGGAGAGCAATAAAGAAAAACAAAAACATGTGCACAGTCGTTGTGTTCGGGCATCACACTAATAAGGGACTGGCGCTGTTTTCAAATCAGCCATTTGCTCATGAAGCCACATATTTCTCAGGGCGTTTCTACTGTTACCTTATTAGCTTACCTAATATTCTTATTGGGACCTGCATATGACTTACTCGTTCCATTAAAAGTAAGTTCAAGTAAGTCACAGCTCTGCCATGTCCCTGCAAATCTGGAAGTTCTTACATTTTCAAGATTTTGCTTAAAACTCATATTCTCTAGAAAGCTCCCTTCAGTGATTCTGACTCCATTATTCACTATCTGTTGGACAGCTAATTAAGTCTATTAGTTAACACATCACTCTAAGCATTCTTCAATTCTTAAAGTATGCATGTTTTTCTCTTTCTACATTTCAAATTCTCAAAAAAAAAAAAAAAAAAAGAGGACCAAGTCTTCTTCTTCCACCATTTCCAACTGAACATAGAACAAAGGTTTTCAGACAGGGAATATTCAGTAAGTTTGCTCAATGGATAAACCCTAAAAATTTAACTTTGAAATATCTAATTACTTTGCTTGTAAATACAACCACCAATAATGTTTCTCATGTGCTATATTTGTACATTTGCTTCCCAGTCTCTTTGTACTACCAATTTTTTGGTAATTATTAGCATGTCTCTGATAACCTGGAGTAATGTTCAAATGAATTCACTTTCATGTATATGGTTTTATACATTGTCCAGCTAATACTCAAGATATACCTTTTGGAATCTAACTTTATGTTGACAGCAGCAAACACATCTGAATTTCATGAATGTGGATTACAATTTTCTCTATGAACTATCTTAAAGGGCATATAACAAACAAACACTGGTAAATAAAAGTAACAAATATCATCAACATTAAGAAAGCATGAAAGCCTCAAATATACAGTCTGATTAGAATATGATTTGAGTTGGTGGACAATAACACTGATCTGTTTAAAATGAATAAAAATAAGTGAGATAACATACAGCAGGTGTAGTAATGCACAATTAAGTCTAAATGAAGCAAATAATAACACTGGTCCCTAAGATGTGTGGTAAAGTTATTGAATTGGACAGAGGAAAGTTCACTTAATATGATTATATGTCAATTGATGAAACAAAAGAAATAGTCATTAATTATTTTGAAACGCTTTAAGAAAATGTCCATTGATTGAAAACCTTTCGGCTATCTTATTTTCTTCTGCAATTTACAGACCAAACCATTAACTTTCATTGACACGCTTTCTAAAAGAGTTGTAGCTTTTATCATCTTCATAAATATCAACAATAGGATTTAGTTTCTGTTTGATGATTTAGGATTGTGAAGGGATGCAGGGCATTTTGTGCAATAAGTAGATAGCAGGTAGCAGGACCTTTCCTGATCATTCCATATGAAATTCGATACACCCCTCCTATGTTGCATGCACGGTTACTGCACTTACCACCTTATGTTTATTCATTCAATTACTCAAACAGTGTGCCCTGAGTACCATTTATGGGCTGGAGCATGTGTTTAGGTTACCACAATGAATGACTCAACCTCCATCCCTATGCCCATGCAGCTTAGAGTCTAGAAATAGAAATTAAGCAACAATTGTGGAAATCATCAATTATATTGCTAATAAGCAATGAGGGGGGAAACACAGGGAGTGATGAGAATATATAGCAAGAGGGGGAAATCTAGTCTCAGAAAACAAAGAAGGCATCCTTAAAGAAGTAAGAATTGGAAGTGAATAGTTAACAATCAGTGAAAGCTAACCAAACAAAAGGGAGAGAGAAGGACATTCCTAGAAGCTGAAGAAACAAACAGAAAAAACTCCTGAGATGGGGAGGATCTGAGTAAGTGCAGCATGTGGTTAGAAACAAGAGCAATGTGGCTGGCACGTTTAACAGAAAGAGTAAAGTAAGATGTGGCTGCATGATGGCGGGGCTAGAACATGGGACCTGAGAGGTCCGAGGAAGAATCGTGCTTTTATGCTAAGAGCAAAGGGAACCATTAATAAGCCCGTAGATGTCTGTCCCTCCACATCTGAGAGTGAAGGTTGTTTCATAATCCCCGAGTCCCAGCATCTTGGGGAGCATCTGACAGATAATGAGGGCTCAGTGTTTGTTGGATGACTGACAAAAGAATGAATAAATTATCCTTCATCATTCCATCAAAAGAAAAGAGAGGTTTTTGAGTTATTGAGGACTCAATTGATTAAATGGGATAGGACAAAGAAGATTCCAGACACTACTATTTTACTACCTATTTTATAGGTAACTGATGTCCAAAGGAACATATCAAGAGGCTACCAGACAAGTGAATCTCTTCATAATCAAAGCAGAAGTCTGGCCAGGCAGGATCCCACTAAAGTCTCCATGAAAAACTATCCACTCACAAGCGAATGTTCTGAGGTTACAGGGTCAACCAACAAGGCTTCGAAAGAGTCCCAAGCCACATGCCGCTCTACCACACAGAAAACACCTGGAACAGCTGCCCTCCAACTGTGACCCAGAAGTGTGATGCAATGTGATGAAATTTAGGGCTTTGATTAGGATTACTCATAGGGTGTTTTTCTTATCAGGGGGTATTTTGTTTTTAATTCTCTAGCTGGCCCTTTGCTCTCAGTTGAATTCAGGCATGCATAAGCCTTCTCTTTTGGAGCTTGCAAACAAAAATCTCTTGCAGTTTCAAACATATAGCCCTCTCCTTTGTAATTCACTTCATAGTATTCCCTTTCTTTCTTTACTTTTTGAAAACAAGCTCTGATCCTCTTACTCCCGTGCCCCCTTCAGTGGCTCATGGCTACCTGGAGAACGAACTGCAAACTTCCGACGAGTGAATATCCAAAATTGATAAAGAACTTAAAAAGCTCAACACCAATATATACATATATAAATAAATAAATACAGTACATACATACATCCCAAAAAGTTCAATTAAAAAATGAACAAAGGACCTGAATACACTTCTCCAAAGAGGACACACAGATAGCCAATAAGACATATGAAAAGGTGCTCAAAGTCACTAATCATCAGAGAAATGCAAATTAAAACCACAATGAGATGTCACTTCACACCCGTGGGAATGGCTATCATCAATAAATCAACAAACAATAAGTGCTGGTGAGGATGCAGAAAAGGGAGCCCTTGTGCACCATTAGTAGGAGTGCAGACTGGTACAGCTACTGTGGAAAACAGTAAGGAGTTTCCTCAAAAATTAAAAATGGAGCTGCCTTATAACCCAGTGATTCCACTTATGGGAACATAGCTGAAGAAACCCAAAACACTGATATGAAATAATACATGCACTCCTACGTTCCCTGCAGATACTGTGATCAAGCCAGCCTGTTAGATGCAGTGACAGAGACAACCAGTTTTGTGTACTCAGGCATTCCTTCTTCCTTCCTTTTGTGTTTCATCCTACCATCAGCTCTGTCCACAACTAACCTCCAGACTGCTGAAGACCCGGGAATCACGGAAGTCTAAGGCCAGCCTTCCACGTCCTCTCACTGCTAGCATGACCGTGATGGTGCGCGGGCTGCTCCCAGGACAGCCTCGCAACTAAAACCTTGGTAATGGCACCATGTGCGGAGGCCATTTCACTTCCTGCAACTGCAGATGTCCTGGAGAACCAGTTACAAACGTACGTTTCTGAGCATGGTCCCAGATACCGTGTTAGAACAGCAGGCAGGGCCTGAGCATCTGCACTTCTAATTAGCATCATACCTGGTTCTGGTTTAAGTGATCCAAGGGTGATACTCTGGAAAACACTGGTCTGCGGTATGGATGTGGGCTTCCTTTATTTCAAATATGCTGATCCTCTAATTAATCACACTTCTCTATCAACATGCTAAAGGCAGAACTCAGCTGCATACCTGTTTTTGATGACTAGAAACTTTCTGAGGAAATTAAGGATTGACAATAACATTAAAGTATAAATGGTGATTCATTTGGTTTTTCATGGCCTGGGGATGCTTGCACTCAGCTTAATGCCTTCGATAAGGAATTATCATAGGGAGGTCAGATTGAAATTGGTACAGCATTAGAAATAATGGACCATGGATTAGCACTTTTTTCTTGCTCTAATTTTCCTCGAAGGAGCAGGCACTTCCTAAGAATACAGGTGTATTCCACAGAAACTTTTTAAGTGTCTGAAGATGTCCAGGCACGAAACTGGGTGCTAGTTTAAAAACTCCCAACACTGTTTTTCAGTTCTGTGAATTAAACACCCTAAACCATGCTTTTCTGTACGATGATTATATCCAACTTCAGTTAAGTGACAAATAGGAAAAAGCATTTTTGGAAAACATAATGATTTATTGGTAGTTGCCTGGGAACTGCGAGGTAGCACTGAGTGGAGTTTATCAGTAAAAAGCAGACATTAAAGGAAAATTACTCAGAGAAAACCTCTGTGCCCCACAAAATCACATGATTGATATTTTTAAAAGCTAAATCTGTTTTATCTGCTCTTTACTGCAAAATTTTTCAGATATCTACTTTTATCAGGTGAATGTTTTCCCACCAAACATTTTTGATGGATTTTACCAACATTTAGTTTTTAATTTTATCTTTATTTAACTCAGGAGGATTAATTGTAACAACTATCAATTGATGCAATCAAACGAAGATGCCTATGCCATTATTAAATAACATAAATTAAGTCTATAACACTTTAAGCTACTCTAAAAAACAGGCATGACATTTAGAAAAAGGGGAAAACAACACTGAAATAACATACCCAACCTCCTAAAAGCAAAATACCACAAAGCTTCTGTTTTATTTTTAAAGAGTAAAATGAAAGTCCAAGCAATTAAAATGTGCACTGGCTTCTGCATAGGGATAAGAAACATGAGGAAAGACTAAGCAAAAAACCAAAGGTACAGATACACTCGGTATAGTTAGTTTAAAGCAACAACAGAATAATTTTAATGGCTTATTCTATTGGAGATGTACAGTCTTAAATTAACCTCCCCATTATATCTAGTGAAAATAAAAACATCAAAGCATATACATTCTTTGTTAATTATATCAGTGAAAGTAATAAGCCTGAATAAATTATTGTTACAGCAATAAATGACCAATCTTTAAGCCAATTGGAAGAAAACACATGAGAAGAGAATTTTAGCACTGAAGAAAGAGGTTCATTTTACCGTCCTCCTTCATTTGCCAGAAAAGAGAACTGAGGCCTAAAGGCGTCCTCTTACTCACCAGGATCACACACTCCAGACAGACCTTCCATCCGGTGACTACCACAGACCTATGTTTTCACTTATAAAGCCTTCAGGAATTAACGATAATGCTTCACAAAGTACCATGTATATGCATGCTTGATGTTCATTCAGCCCAAGACTCCCATTCACCTTTAACCTCTTGTGTATGCCCCACAAGATGTTTATCTTTCCTGAAGATGGTGGGCTCTTTCCCCACTGGCCTCCTTCCTTTCTTTCTCTTCACTTTTCTCCCTGCCTCCATTCCCTGTTCCCCACTGCTCCTCGCTGTTTTCTTTCTGTCTCACTATCTGTAAATGAAGAACTCAGGCATTAGGAAGGGGAGGAAATCAGTGAGATTGTTCACTGACTCCGAGAATCCATAATACTAAGAGTCCTGTTGCAAAAGGCAGGTGACCTCAGAGATTAGTGAGGGACATCTCTAAGCAGACTAGCTTCCTTATTAACTCACCACACTTACCGTCTCTTGGTTCATCGCAATAATTTTAAATACACAACCAGGAGGTTTTCTGTCCTTACTTGCTTAGAGTTAACAGTATGCTACAGACTAAATGTTTGTGTCCTCTAGAATTCATGTTAAACCTAATTCTTGTGGTGATGGCATTTGGAGGTGGTAGCCTGCAGGAGGTAACTACGTCATGAGAATACAGTCCTCAGGAGTGGAATTTACACCTGGATATGGGATCCCAGAGAGAAGACAGCAGCCCATGAGCCAGGAAGCAGGCCCTCACCAGACACCAACTCTGACAGCACCTGGATCTAAAATTTCCCAGCCTTTAGAACTACAAAAAAATAAAAATTAAAAACTTGTAAATGCCAAAAGCATGTCAAAAATAAATAAATAAAAGGATATTTCACAAACCCAAGATGCCAAAGGCTAGTTCTCACTTGGAATGGCAGCCATGAAGCCCATGGGTGATGAGGTCTGACTGAACAAGGCAAGGAAATAAAGGTATAGAGCAGGTTCATATCATCTCAAGTTCTTTTTTATCAGGTTGCTGACATAGAAGGTCAGCTAATATACTTCCAAAGAGCCATCTTACCACTACTGCAAAACTTTATTTTGGTCTCTAATAATAAAGGCAGCTTCCTTCCCTGATTACCTATCTTTGGTACATGATGTCTTCCCCACTCCAAGATCAGCCAAAAGGGGGTGAAACAAAAACTATCTTTTCTCCATCACAAGGGTCTTTTAGACTGGTAGGTGGTATTCCAACGATTCTATAACAACCTCTCCCATGACACACAAGTAGACAAAAAACTGTCTCCCATAGGAATATGCCAAATGCTTTGTATAATAAAACAATGGAGAGCCCTGGCTGGTGGCTCCATGGAAAGGCACCAGTCTACGAACCCAAGGGTCACTGGTTCAATTCCCAGCCAGAGCACATAACCAGGTTGCAAGCCAAGTCTCTAGCCAGGTCCTTAGCTGGAAGCAGGAGAAAGGCAACCACACATTGATGTTTCTCTCCCTCTCTGCCTCTCTCTTCCCCTCTATCTGATAAATAATAAATAAAATTTCTAAAAAAGTTTTTAAAAGAATTTTAAAAAACGGAACCTTTTTTTTGAAAAAAATGTTTGAAATGACTAAGAAATATTTTATAGGCTGTACTTGGAAAAATAATCTAAGAAATTCAAAGTGAGTGTTCTAGAGGCTGTATGGATTCATCTCAAGCAATGAACACTTGTTCTATTATAAGAAACACAATTTACTGCCAGCTTGGCAACTTGGGTGTGTTTTCATTTTTAAGCACAAAACCTACTGGCTGACCCAAGATTCAAGCCTATTAACCACAGCTGGAGCATTAAAAGAATTAAAACATGAGTGGATCCAACTACTTTTCTAGAAAGTTCACAGAAGAACATACTGGAGACTGCCTCTGCCTTCAAGGGGCCTACTGTCTTACCATGGAAGCAAAGCCAACTAAAGGATATGATGATCCCAAACACAATTTCTTGTGTGCTAATACAATATATACTGTATAGGGCTTACTTGCACATGGATTTAAATGAACAACACAGAATAAAATTAAGAGCTAAACCACCAGGACCAATGGACAAGTGACAGGAATTAAGTCAGGGAAAGCTGTTTTCCGTTCTAATAAATCTTTAAGCCTCAGAAAAAAAGGAAAAAGAAGCATGTACAGGGACATTTCTTTCCTACACTTCAAATAACCTAAGAAAACCAGACATGTTTTATGTGTGCAGTGAATACATGGATGTGTGCACATGTTATTTATCCACTGTTTGCTCACTCACTGCCCCTCTCTCCGTGCTGACACTGTCTGTGCACTAGATCCGCTAGCCTTGAACACTCACACCTTCAGCCTATACACTCTTCTGTGCTACTCTTTCTATGGTCTGAAGGACAGGACTTCGCTTAAATGATCGAATCATGTGGCCTATAAGCGAAATGAACACAACAGCAAATGTTCCCTAAAAGAGACAAAGGCCAGAAAACCACAGGGTTTCTATTCCTTCACTGCTATCTTTTCTAATTCAATACATTTATAACAAGTAATTATAACAATTACTCCTCAGTACTCAAACTGTTCATGTAAATATCTAACATTGCTTCTTACTCTACCCAAATATAACATATAAAAATATTTAAACATATATAAAATACAATACATGCACCTATATTCAAATTCATCATGATCTAGACTAAATCAAGATAAAAATCATACCCTTACCTTTCCTGCCACAATCTAGTATCAAACAAGAAAGTAGGGACTGAGATCTACATGCTTTAGAAAAGAATTGCCTTTCCAATGAAAATAGTAAAAATGCAGAACATAGAGTTTTTAAAATAATCACAATGATGTCTTCCAAGTCTATCATTCAAAGGATGTGTTTTTCAGTTCACACACAGTCAACCCATCAGTGGAAAGACCTGGTTTATTTAAATGTGGTTGACTAACTAGGCTGGCCTTCTCCCCTCTCAAATGGCTATAGCTTTTGGTCAAGTCCTTGCCATTTGCGTGACACACCCCATGACACCAGCTCCAATACGGTCTGTGCCCCAACCTGGCTTGTTTCGCACCTCATGCAATACGAGAACACCCGATTGAGGTCTGCCTTCCAAAATAGCAGGATCAATCCTGCTACTCATCTACTGTGACAACCGCCATCCAATGCTCTGTTGCTCACAGACAGGACAATCCATGCCCCAGGGGTGTCTGAGGCTCTTTGGCATCTGGTGCCACCCTCCTGACCCCTGCTCCTGACTTCAATGACTTGCTCCTCCACAGACAACACCTGTGGCTTTCACCTCCAATTTCCTCTTCACTGAAGTTCTCAACCAAAGGCTATTTTGTTCTGCAGAGACCATTTTGTGATGGTTGGAAGCATTTTTGATGGTCAAGAATGAGGGTTGTGATATTACTGATGCTCAGGGGGATAAACCTGGGGTGCTGCTAACATTTTATAATATCC
This sequence comes from Noctilio leporinus, assembly GCA_004026585.1. Lineage (NCBI taxonomy): Eukaryota > Metazoa > Chordata > Mammalia > Chiroptera > Noctilionidae > Noctilio > Noctilio leporinus. The sequence continues at coordinate 375,756 of PVIW01000257.1, forward strand.
AAGGAAGCCGCTACAGCAAAGCATTACACAATCCAACATATCTCTTGTTAAAATATCATCTAGCCCAAAACAGTGCCCAGGCTGAGAAACCACCTCCATCAGGAATGCAGTCTCTCCTCTAGGAAACTCCTTCATTTTTCAAGGTTCAGCTCAGTTTTTTCTTCCTTGAAGCAGCCCCTGATTTTCTAGGTTGTCAATGACTCACTCCCTTGTTGTCTATCTACCAGATTCATTTCAGGCTCTATTTCACCCAACACATACAATAAATACCTACTTGAGCGTTGCATTCTCCCTAGACTGTGAACTCCAACATGCTGTCTTACTCTTCTTTCTGTCCCATAACTTGCCTAATGTAGATACCCTGCAACTGTTAAATGACAGCAGGGACAAAATTAATAATCCAGGGGCCAAGTGGTGGTTTTATAACCTGAGTCTATCCTGAATGGCTTCCTGGGAGAAGGAGAAGCCAGGGTGTGCATGCTTTCTCACTCTGTCTTGGGTCATGTCTCTCTGCTGGGGGAGTCCTGTGTCCCTCACTGATCCAAGAGCCTTCTCTCCACAGTCCCAATGCCTGTCAGGGCCACACTTGCTCCGGTCTGTGACTCTGGCCTCTGGGACTGCTAATACCCTCCTGTTGTCTCCCCACAATTCCCACCAATGCCTGGGTGGCCTCATACCTCTGGCTGCTCTGTCAGCTTTTCTGTCACCTATGTAGTGAATTCTCTGTATTGATAAATCCCTCCTGTTGAAATACATGGAGCAGTTTCTTTTTTCTTGATTGGACACTGACAGACACAGCTTGAGAGAGATCATTTTTCCTGTCTTCATCTTGGGTGAATGAAAAGAGTAGCAAGAAGGAGGGATTATTCTTGCCTTTTTCATTGCCTGTGGGCTTCTGGTCTAGTGATGCTTGAGGAAACAAATTTTGTGATGTTTGCTTTCCTAGGGATATGAGTTTAGAAGAAACTGTCAAAGCTGTAACTATTTATTTTCCTATGACATGCTTGCCTTTATGGAAAACATACCATTCCTCCCAAAGGATACAGACTCCTCAGACAAAAATATCAGTAAGAAGCAGGGACGAAGGCAGGACTTCAAAAGCTTATTTCTTTCCCCATCTTAAATATAAGTCTAGAAATACAGAAAAGAAAAAAGAGTAGACCTGTTCCAATGTAGCCAAAAGCCATTTCAATTAATTGCTTAAAAATGTCGTAACTTCTGACTGGAATGTCTTAAGAGACCAGAGTAAGCACCCTGGTTTGAAGTACAGATGCTGTTAAAATACATATTTTTAAAAAATTATTTAAATAATTAAATACAAAGAATACACCTAAATTGAAGATATGTCTTTGCCAGCAAACTAAAATAAAGCTCTGTCTGTATGGTTCTGTTCACTTTCTAAGACATTTCTCCACCCTCATTTTATATATATACTCACTTAACCAGTAATACAGATGAGTGTCTTAGGAACCTTCCAATTTCCAAAAGAAATTCACACAAACTAACTGAAGTACACAAGAAATAGGCAAAATGTGTTACTAATTTAGAAGCAAACTACTGAACCCCAGGGAGGAAATTCGTTCAGTCAAATCTATGAAGGAAGACTAAAGCCAGCAACTGGAAAACCAGAAACCCACAGAATTTCTCTCCCTACATCACTCTCTCATCCTGGGATTTGCCCGCCTTCTTCTCTGTGTCCATGGGTGCTCTGGGTTCTCTTCACAAAAGGCTGACATAGCTGACTGCCCCACCATAGACCCTTGGCGTCTACATCAGCCTGTCCTTGGTTCATGAAGCCTGCTGGGGCTGAAGAATCTCTAAATCCCCAATTCTGAGCAAAGCCCTTGCATCTGATCCAGCTTAGGTCAACTATCTACTCCTGAGCCCACCAGATCCCCAGTACCTAGGGAAACAGGTCAAACAGTATAAGCAGGAATGTCTCAACCAGCCTCCTTGGTGAAGTGATTCCAAAAGGGCATTATGACAATTATTCTGATTTTTTAGATAAGGAATAGGCCCAGAGGGGTTAAATCACCTGCCCAATATCTCAGTGTTAATTAATGTCAGATGGAATAATGTTACTTATTCCAGACCTCTAGAATTCTTTCTCCTCACTTCTATATTACCACTAAAGTAACAATCTGCAGCACACAAAATGTGATAACTTACAGTCAATTAAATATTACTGTTATCACTACTACTGCTGTTGCTACTATAATTATTATAAAGAAACAGAAAGTTTTCTAAAAACATGACCTATAATATTTGTCCTCTTCCATCAGCTCAGCCATCTGCCTCTCTAAAGTTGACAGCCGCTCTGTGATGTCTAGTAGGACTCAGAATCTACTCAAGTCCATGTGAAGAGAACTTGAAATAAATTCTGCACAAGGGCCATAGAGGTTGAACCCTACATAAGGTGTGGTAATTTCAGACCTATAGAGACCAGAGGACTTGGTGAAGAGGAATTGAACTCAACTCTTTTTGAGAATGCTGAGTCCCTCTGAGCTCTGACTATCCCAGAGGGAGCTGAATGAACACTATGTCTTCTCAGTTCTCGTAGCTGGGAGCATGGAGGGAGAGTAGATTGTAAAGTGGCTTCCTATTATTGTGGGAAGAAAGGGTTATAGTCTGACCTAAGTTCTGTACTCACAATGTGAGAAATCTCTCTGTCTTTCACCAACTGTAGGCCTTCTATGATGAAGAATGCTCCAACAACCAAACTTGAGTCCCAGTGAGTCAACAGGGAAAAATACCTTCCCTTCTTGGGAGGCCAAGCAGCCAAAGACATGGGCCTGGTAAACCTGCTCTCCTGGAAGATGGAAGTGAGCAGCTGAATGACAAAATCACAGAAGCAGTTTTCAAAATACTTCTGGAACTTAAAGAAACAATCATTGAACTATAAAACTCAGGAAGTGAATTTAAAATGAGAATGAGCTGACAGTTAAGATTGCAATCAGTGACCTAAAAGATCACAAAAATATCTCAAAGCATGAAACAAAAAGAAACATAGAAATTGCAAAGGAGAACATTAAGAGACTAAGACAACAGACTGAACATAATCCAAAAGGAGTAAAAGAAACAGAGAAAAAAATGCAAATAGTATATTGCCTAGGAAACAATAGTAGGGAAAAGAGAAAAAACTTCCCTGAGCTGAGAAGTATCAAAACCTGAATACTAAGAGAAGTTGCGAGCTCCCAGATTAAAATAAAGAAAGAAAGAAAGAAAGAAAGGCACTATCCCAGGTAAAAACAGGAAACAATAATATTTTAGAATTTTAAAAGAAATTATAAGCAATTAGGCAAAAGAGGAAGTTTAACTACAAAGCAAATAAAAACCAGAGAGGCACCAGACTTCTTGCCTACAGTGGTGGAAACCAAAGCATTTACAGATTTCTTTCATTCAAGCTTTACAACGCAGAAGTCCTCTAGCAGCCAGGATATAATTCACCAGAGAAAAAGGAAAAAATGTAGGACTTGCAGTAACTGACGAAGCACATCATACACTTGCCAAATCCAAAAGAAAGAGTTGAAAAAATACTCCAAATAAACAATACATGAGCCCAAACTGAGTTTTAAAAAAAATTAGGGAAGATGAATGAAAAGGATAAAGCACCGTGCAATGAAACTTAATACAAAGGCTCTCAGGGAATGTGTAATATGGGCACTAAGTAAAGGCTTAACAAAGCAAAGCAGGCACCTATAAAGGAGATTCATTTTCTTAAACTACCCCAGGAAAATCATAGAAATAGGAGATAGGGATAAGGAGAAAACAAAAGCATTTCAAAAGAGTTACCATATGTTGTCTCTGGCTGGCTGTTGTGGCTCAGTGGATGTATAATAGTCACGTATATTTGATTAAGCAAGCCAAAAAAACAAGAATTAGTGGTTATTGTTGGGATAAAAGAAATAATGTACAAATCAATATTAAGACAATTGTTCAAATCTCAGTTTTAATCCTTTTAGTATAAAAATGCACATCTAACAGATATGGTCAGGTTTAGTAATGAGTCATATTACATGGAAAAAGTATGACTTCTGCTGTGGTTGACTGCAATGTCCTACACCTATTATGTCATCTTTGGTAAATATGATATTCCAATTTTCTGTATCTGTATTGATTTGAGGATACCTTCTATCAGTTACAGAAAAGGTGTATTCAAGTGACTTGCTATAATTATGATTTTTCTTTGTTTTTTGGTATTGATTGTGTTATATATTTTAAAACAATGGTACGAGGTGCATTCAAATTTAGGGCTTTGAAATCTTTTTTATACTTGCACATTACTCCTCTTTACCTGAGCATGCCTTTGCCTTAAATCTCCTTGTCTGGTTACCAAAAAACTCCAGCAACTTTACTTTGCTTAATGTTTGCATGGTATCTTTTCCATCCTTTTACTACTTCTGTATCTGAATATTTAACATTAGTCTACTAAGAAGAGCACACAAGAGATTATTTTTAATACAATCTGCCAGTGATACATTTTCAGTTTTTGTTTGTCTAAAATGTCTGTTTTTTTCCATATAGATCATTGTGTCAATTGCAAAAAAATAAACAGGTTTATTGATTCCTTTCAAAAAAAGTCTTATTTCACCTTCATTTTCACTGGGTAAAACATTCGAGGTTGGCAGTTACTTTCCTTTGTTAACTTTTAAGATGTAATTCTTATTTTCCTCTGGCTTCTATTGTTTTATTTAGGAAGTCAGCTATATTATTATGCTACTTTTAAAATAAATCTATTTCTCTCAGTCTGTTTTTTCCCCACCTCTTTCTTGTCTTTGGTTCTCATCAGTTTTACTCTCATGCACCTAAGGTTTATTTTCTTTGTAATTATTCTACTTATTTTTCCACAGAGCTTTTGGAACCTGTGGGTTGATATCTTTTATCATATTTGGAATATTCATAGCCATTATTTCTGTGAATATCAGTTCTTCCAAAACCTTGTTTCTCTTCTGATACTCCACTTACTAGTATATTAGACACTTACATTATATTCCAAATTTCTTATCCTCCTTTAACTATTTTATATTCCTTTAGTTCCTCTGTTCTCCCGTTGAACAGGCTCTACTGAGCTATCAGTTTATTGTTCCTGACTTCTGCTGTCAAACATATTTACTGAGTAATTAACTTAAGATATTGTATTGCTTGATTCTCCAATTTCCATTTGATTCTTTTTATAGATTTTCTTTCTGTGGTGAAATTACCCATGGCTTATCCATTGCAACTCAGTAACTCTATCTTCTTAATCTTGGCCACTTAAAATCATTGTAACACCATTTCCACATCATTGTGAACAGATTCTGACTGTTTTTCCTCTTGTTTTTTCATCAGTAATATTTAATTTAATATCAGATACTGTGTTAAACGTTGTAGAGGTTCCAGAATATATTATCTTCCTCCAAAGCAGATTTACCCTTATTTCCTGCCAGGCAGAAGGAGCCAGGGTTAATCCCCTTTGGCGGAGAAAGCACTCAGCTGCTTGGAGGCGGGCGTGCGGTTTTACTGAAGCCCCACCCACCTGAACAAGCCTCCCAGGCTGTCATCTCATCCAGCTTCCAACTGCAAGTCTAGCATTAGCAACAGGCTCGTCATCCTTGCAGCTCTTGAATGCTAATCTCCATTTCTGTAACACTACTTTCTGGAAGTTTTAACGTGGCCTTTTCTTTCTTTTCTTTCTCCCTCCCACTTCATCCACTTAAAAATTCAACCAACTTTTAAGTGCAACCTGTGTTTGAGACTCCTCAAGTCACAACTGTTTTTTCAGTCCTTTCCACGACACCACCAAATGTTGTGCAGGTTTCGCCTTCTCTTAACAGCAACCTTCTGTGTGGGCAGTGCCCCATTCTCTGCTTTCTGCCCATGCCCAGACTAGCAAATTTCCCAGGGGGCGCAAAAAAAGAGATCAATCTCCAGTGCAGCTTTCTACAGATTTCCAATTTCTAAAATTTTAACCAGTCTTGTTCTCATTACATCAACAACTCCTGGTGCATTTAAACAGAACTTTCTTAATGATTTCCCGTATTTTCTAGCTATTCTCCACAGGAGCATTATTCTACCAAAATCCCTCCATCCTGTCCAGCACCCTCAATATATGTGTTCAATATAAAACGTACTACATGCCTTTAGTTCCTCCAAATGTTGCCAGGAAAGGCAGATATATGAGAAGGTCTTGTATTAAATGATGGGAAGAGCTTTCTGAAGTGAAAAGGAATTTTTAACACCACTTAAATACTTAAATATAATGTTGCACAAAGTATGCCTGTCACAGGCTTTCATATAAAAGACACAGGGAAACAAGAAAGTATACGTATGATTTCAAGCAGCTAGTCTTAATGCACAGACCTGGAAGCAGGGGACTTAGAAACCAATTCCATAGTATAATGAGGAAATAATCCAGTGATGTTTCATGTTGCTCATGTTCTCAGGGTTTGGAGTTTCTTTGTTTTTATTTTTATTTTTCAGACCTATGGATTCAGAATAAGACAGGAATTTTTACTAAAATACGTAAAATTACTTGGATACATGTGTGTCATTATACTTATAAACATTATTTAAAAACAGCAATTTTAAGAGTCTCTTCTTACATCTTATTACTTAACCTTTCAATAATAGATCTGGTCATAACCTCTATGATAGTGGCTAATGAAGAGCCAAAAATAATTGCAAAGTTTAACTTTTCCACATTCCTTTATGAAAGCAGCCAATGAAGAGTAAGAATATAAAATAATTTCTCTCTTTCTGGGATGAATTCTTAGCAAACATTATTTTGGAAGACATCCCAAAATTTTAAATGATAAATTCTTTCTGTAATTAAAGAGTTCCCAACTTGCTAATAACTACATATGGTAATACCTTCCAAAACTGGGCAATTTCACTGTCATCCCAGAAATATAATAAAGCTATACTTGCAGCATTTGCATTTTATGGGTTTGTTGAGGCAATCATGACGTAATGTTGATTTCAGACATATAACTGTTTCCTTGTTGTTTATTGTTCCCTGAATTTATGCAAAGTCCAAAACATGTGGTACTAAAGGTCATCTATACTATAACAGGAAAAAGAGGAAACACTAAGAACTAATAACACAAACTTGGATACATTCAGACTAATAATCAAGAGGCCTAGGTTCTACAGGTCGATTGCTAACTTCGTGACTTACGGCAAATCACTTAACTTCTATGTAACTCTGATTTGTTATATGTAAAATGGCACTAGAAAATCCTAATATACTTCATGAGGTTATTGTGAAGACCAAATAAGATGTTTATTAAAGTATTATAGTTTGAAAAATGAGAAAGCACTATGCAAATGCAAGAGTCAGTATTTGTATAACCAACTTTAAGAGGCATTTTTATCCAGAAAACAAACTATCTTCAGGCACTTGAAAACCTTGTCAGCTTTCATTTACGTAAAACTATTATTCTAATTACAAATTATTTTCGTGTATTTATTAAAGCAGGTTCATCGGGGTGCCTATTATGCAATCCTTTATTAGCATAATTCAAATTATGTATATGAAAATAATAAAGTTGCATTTCTTTCAATAGTAATTTCATAGAGTCTCCATTAATCTAACTAAGTATCACTCTGAAATCTATCCTGTCTAAATGTGAAAGAAGAAAGCCTAAAATTGCAAAATGGCTTCAGTACAAACTCCAACAGGTGCTAGCACTCTCTTCAATGGTAGTATCTACCTACTATGTACATGCTCATTGTTTTATTCAGGTCTTTTCATTTCACCTTGAGATCCAGTGCCTACACTCCAAAGAACAAACATCAAGAGACATTATTATGAAACAGTAAGTAACATACAGAGACCAGAGCTTAAAACTCCCTAGTCTCCAGCTCCTTTTACAGCCTTGGCAATTTCTCATTGCCCAACTGAATTATGGACACCAGCAGAATCAGGTTAAAAAAAAGATATTCATCTCTTTAACTACAGCAAACAGAAGTAGTGTGTCCCCTTTATAGTCTCCCATCTCATTTCCTTTCTCCATCTGCATGCTCCTTTCTCTAATAGCACTAGCATTCCACCAGCATTCCAGGTATCTTAACTCTGTTCTATTGGCCTGGGCTGTTCTCTGCTCATTATGTACAATGGAATATGACTCAGCTATGACAGAAAATTAAATATGACCCTTTGTGACAACATAGACAGAGCCTGAGAATATCGCGCTTAATAAAGTCAGACAGAAAGTCAAGAGCCATATGATTTCACTCATATGTGGGGTATAAAACTAAAAGCAAGAAATGAACAAACAAGACAAACAAACAGAAGAAACTCATAGAGGGGGGAAAGGCTAGGGATGAGGATAAGGGCAGAAGGGTCAAACGTGTGCTGATAAAAGAATATTGGACACTGGTTGGTATGCACACAATACAATATACAGATCATGTATCATAGAATTGAACAGCTGAAACCTATATAATTTTATTAGCCAATATCACCTCAATAAATTTAATAAAAGTTTTAAGTGCCCTTTCATCTTCAGGCTCTGAAATCATGCCTTCCCATTATTCCACTGGATGTTCTGCCTTGTAATGGGTGAATGGCTCACTTACCTGCCTCTTCAATTACAGTGTAAGTCCCTTGAAGGCAAAAACTATGCCATATTCTCTTTCTATTCTCCCAGCACGGAGGTGCTTGGCAGATGCTTAGAAGGTAAGGATTTGAATGGAAGAAGAGATGAATGAGTGAATGAGTAAATGAATGAGTGAATAAGTGCTATAGAAGACCTATTGAGGGACAATATTTTAAAGTTACACAGACTGATTATCTATAAGCTGATATACATTTAGCAGGATTTAAACGATAAAATGTCTACTTAAATTATAAACCCACACTGACATAGAAATAATATTATCAAACCATATCTAATGTGAGAAATTTGGATATTATTACATAAAACTTGATTCAACTGTTCACATCAAACAACCCTGGCTATGAAACTAAAAAGATTTATGTTCCACCAACATTCTGTCATTTTTCATGTCTCTCCAAGTCATTTTTTATTTTGAATAGTCTTAAGCATCCAGACCCAGGGGAAAAAGGGACCAGTAATAAAACAATTGTGAAAAAATTAAATTATTAAAGAACCATATGATTTTGAAATAACATAAAATTGTTGAAAATCATGCTTTTCACAAAGTATTTCATCATGTAAAAAAAAATCTTAACAACGAATGTATTAAGTGAATGAAACAGAATATTCTTTATTTTTCAAAATAAATAATTCTACCTATATTCCTTTCTTCATAAATGAAGGTAAAAGGCTAGAAGGATGTATTGTTAAAAGTAGTTATCTTAGGTTGGTGAGAATGTAGGTAAATTTTTTTTTAATTTAAAATACTTTTTGAATTTCCTCTATGTTCTAAAACATATAGCATCTTTTGCTATTATAATCAGGGGAAACATCTGTATATTATTTCAGTTTAAACAGGAAAAGGGACATTAACATTTTCGGGCAAAAGGACAAGTGAGGCTTGCTTTACCCTTTGAAAGAGACTCCAGCCTCCTGCTACTTTACTAAGCGGACCTAGGCAAGCCACTTGATGCTTACAACCTCCTCCATCTTCCTTTTAAAAAGAGGTCCCAAAGTAGGTAAGCATTAAAGTGCCACATAGCTATAAAACCCTGAAATTTGAAGCAACGCGCAGACAGCTTCCAAGAGCCTTGGAAATGTGTTTCATCCTTTACCAGGGACAGGACATAAACATGAACCAAGTAAATAAGGAAACCGCAGGAGTAACTGTGAGAACCACAGATGCCCCCAGAGACCTAAGGCCACGACATTACAATATTGTCCCCCAAACTGCTTACCCTGACAGGGCTACCCCATGTCTCTCCGGCTGACTCTCCTGAAGGCTGATGAACTGCAAGCTATATGGGGTATTCTCAAGATGCTAAGAAGTCATTTGGGGAGGGAATGCAAAAGGTATACTAAACAATAATGTGCAATTTATAGTCTGGATGTGGCACATACTGTATTGGCTTACTTTTATTTCACAGTTCATCTCCCAGCTCACAAAAGTTTTATCGAATTGGAGGCATGTGCAATATTCCCTTTATAAAATTTTATAGTCCCTTGCTATTTTCAGGGGTTTGTTTTATAGGCACAATTTGTTGCTTTAATCGCACCCAATTGTCATGCTCTAAATCATGATGAATAAAAATGTCCTAAAAGGAGAGATGTGCTAAGGATGGTACTTAATTACACTCAGTGCCTGATTTAAACGCTACCCAGGCATTGTCAAGTGTGGGCACGCAGTAGCCCAAGCAGTGCCAACCTGCATAAACCCACACAAGTCACCATGGGGACTAAAGTGCAGAAGCCACGCTGGCTTGGGGAGCGCTGTGGGAGCAGGCTCTCTGATGAAGGTGAGTCCTCCTGTCCTCCATCAGTTTCTGTGCAAACTAAGGCGGCTGATGAACTAGCTCAGATCGCTAACTTTCTCAAAGCAGGACAGCGCAGGGTTCGTCTTTCAGCCCTTGGTGGAAAAAGGCAATTTCAGGTACATTTCTTAGAGGGGCTTCCCTAATTCTCTTTCAGCCAAATGCTAATGGTGACGAATACTAGCGTGGGAAAGACATCTCCTCTGGGGGCAGGTCATTCATTTCTAGGAGTTAATTATACTTCAACAAAACTCAGGAATGCTTAAAACACGGGTCTCTGATTGCTCCAGGGCAGCTACAATTCTGCGTGTCCCCGGGACCTAGCCTTTGCTACCACCATGCCACTTTCCCTTAATAGGAGGCTCCTATTTAAACCTCTTTTCCTGACCAACACCCCAACCGCCCTCTGCCCCACAGGGACCGGTTCAGGAATGGGAGTGGCAACCCAATCCAAAGCCTGCCGGGTTGGGACTCCAATGCAAAGCCAGTGACTGGCTGATTGGTGGCAGAGCTGGAGGGTGTGGGCATGGGGCTGCTTCTGCCTGGGAGGGACACCAAACAGGGAGACAGATCTAACCCTGGAACAGCGTCTGGGGCCAGCCATGCCTTATGCAACATGATCCCCGTTTCAGGGGCCATGCCAGCAAATCCTCATTTTGTCTTAAGCTACTGGGACTTCAGTTGCTATCACCTGCAATAGAACGAGTCCGGATGAAAAGGAGACATCACTGCACATGGAACATCACATTTTGTTCAGAAGAGCAACACCAGCCCACTCCTTTCCCTTTACTGACATTTCCTAAAAAGCAGTTTTAGAGAAAGTACTACCACATATTCCAAACACACGTTGCCATCAATGATGAGAACAGCTCTCGCAAACCCCAACATCACATTTGCTAACTCCCGAAGGGCCAGCCCAGCACACAGGTGGGAAGCGTATAATAAGCACTAAATGAAACTAGCAGAAGTCCTAGTAATATCTGTGACGTACAGGTTATTTGCACTGAAAAGTAAGTTTACAGCTCTCTCAGTCTTCTGGTAGAATTTACTCATACCTTCCTATTTATAGATCAATGTATTTTTAAAGAGGCTGGTCAAGAAGTTAGGATCATTCTCACTCGTGTATACACTTTTACTACATGTGTTCCTGCCTATGTAATAAAGTATGTTGGACTACTGATTAAAATTTTAACTCACAGTATTATAGTACATTCCTTTGAGAATTTCTTTTTTGTACTAAGTTTTTTAAAATTTGTTCACATAGATATCTATGTCTTTACATATATTTCATTCATTTCGAGATGTCTTTAGTTTTTTATAATGGGACTAAATCACAGGTTACCAGTTTCTCTATAATGGCCTGTTAGGTGTTTCCCACTCATTAATGTTTCATTCACTATCACAAACAGTATTACTATGAATACCCCAGTACTGTCCACATCTCTCATGGAGACCACGTGAGAATTTCTCTGAGAAGTGCAGCCAGAAGTAGATATAGGGGCCTGAATACACACAACATCACGTCCACTATGTCACAATAAACTGGTCTCCAAAGTATACAGGCCCATTCATATTCCCATCAGCAACTTAACCCTCTTGATTATTACCAAGAAAGAGAGAATCCTCTATTAATAAGTAAAAATTAAATTCACGCACAAAATCTCACAATGGTGAAAGAATAAAAATAGCTGACTTAAAAGTATTATGCATAATTTGACTCATTTCATCCTGCTCTCTTGTTACAGCTGATATTCATGTTTATCCTTATAACTGTTAATGTACTTTTAGCATAAAACTCTTTAGATAGGTATCAGAGGTAAGGGGTCAGGAAAGAAGATGGAAGGAGTGAATAAAAAATGGGCCTTTTCATCCATCTGTACAGCCAGAACCAACACTGCCCTACAACAACATTGCACATCGTGTCCCTGGGCCAGATGACCACAGTCGCCTTCTAACTGGTCTCTCCCCACTGCAGCCCTGGCAGTCCCTCTCACGTCCAAACTGATCATGACTCTCCCACGTCTCAGACCCCTCAGCAACTACTCCCCCAAATACAGAACACTTCAACACTAGCCATGCTGTCTGCCACCTGCTTACCTTGCAACTTCTCTTGCTCTTGGCCCTGCACCCTTCTGTGCTCCAGCACTATTTCATAGCTTTCAGGTCTTCCCTCTCTTTTCTTACCCCAGGTCTTCAGACATACCTGGAAATGTCACCCTGTCCACTTCTAGCCCTCCACCTGCTTCAGGCTAACTCCTATTTCTTTTTGAGGTAATAGCTTAGATGTGACTCCATATAGGAAACCTAGTGCAACCCCCAAGGCCTGGGGGTGTCAAATGTTCCCAGTGGCCCTGCACTTGCACAAGCATGGCACCCAGCCCCTACATGGCACGCTGCCTTGTCATTCGTTTCCCCCACCAGACTGGGGAGGTCTTTCCAGAGCAGGGTATGAGACTGGGGTCCCTAGCACAGCAGCTCCCACTCATGACCAGCAAACATCTCAAAGATCTATAGTGCACAGCCTGCAGCCACAGGACATCATGAAGAGGCCAGACCAAAAGACAATGCAAAGTCAATTCTCTCTTTCATGTTCTACTTGTCCTGCTTCTTCTGTCTATATCATATCTATGGCTATAGATAATTCCTGTAGCTTTGTCACTATAACACACTTTGTTCAAAATATTGTAATTAACATTCTTCAGTTCCACACAAGGGGCAGAATGTTTTGTTCTAACTTTCACTTTCCTGAAATCTGAGGTCTAGGAAAGGAAACATTTGATATGTATGGCTGCAATGTTATTTTCAGTGTGAATTAATTCTACAATGAACAAGTACTATTATTATCTATCTGAAAAAAAATAATCTTTCTTATTCTAGGTTGCTTTGTTTCTTCATGTTCCATTAATTCCCATTGTGACAAGCACAGAATATTTTCACAGTGGCTGTGTTTTCAAAAACTATGAAAAGAAAATCCTTTCTAAACTCTAACATTTAGAAATACAGGAATTTTGTACTAGTCCAAATCAGTGACCAAGCACCTAGATTTTCCATCCTCCAGATCCACCCCAATGGTTGCCAGACTGGGAATATGACTCTCATTCTCTGTAACAGCTCAAAATGGAGGCGTCACCCTGGCTGGTGGCACAGTGGATAAGGCGCCAGCCTGAGAATCCAAAGGTCACTGGTTCTATTCCCCAGCCAGGGAGCATAACCAGGTTGCAAGCCAGGTCTCCAGCCAGATCCATGGCTGGAGGCAAGTGGAAGGCAACCTACAATGATGTTTCTCTCCATCTTTGCCTCCCTCCCTTCCCCTCTCTTCAAAAATAATAAATAAAATCTTTTTTAAAAATGGAGGAGGTGTCATCTATGAGTTCAAGTCAACCACCCTTCAACTTACTTACATTTTGAGTCTCCACCTCTCCAAACTTTAAAAAGTCTCCCAGATTATGTTGAAATTTCTTTTATTTGTCCTACTTTATCTCTTCCAACCTTAATAGAATAGGGGGTGGTACTTCTAGTTTTGCACCAAGGGTCACTTATATACATGACTTACATATCCTGCATCATTTAATCTTCAAAAGGCCTCAAAGAAATAGATACTAGAGATACTCATATCTTAATTTTCAGATGACAAAACTGAAGCTCAGAGAGGTGGCGAGGTCTGTCTTTCTCCCTAACCCTCCCCTGCCAAGTTTTCTTGCCCTGAGCTGAATCCTCAGATTTCAGACTATTCTTACTTGCATGGAGCTGGTATCCAATTAATTCCCTGTGCATCATTTTTCCAAAAAGTGAGACTTAAAGTCTTCTTCTATCCCTTAGAATATTTAGGGGCAAGATATCCTTGCACAGAACGACTCCTGCCATGCCAGAGGTCCACTCTCACACTCTGAAGTAGCTGCTAAAAACACTACCAACAATGGACTGTTCTCTGCTTGTTCAACTTGCCTTCTCCCTACGTGAGCATTAGCTGGGGCTTTTCAAACTTTTTGCTGCAGCCAAATTCTTTGTACAATGAACTCTTCCACGGAATTCAAATGCATATTTGGAAAAAAGAGAAAGATAAAATGGTGTAGTTCTGATTCTAATGAATGTGGACATGCTGGAGTTACTACTCTTAGACCCCTACCTGTCCACACACTTGGCCCTTCCTCTCCATGGTACCTCAACTTCAAGTGACCCACTAGGGAATCTCAGGGAATCATGGTATGCAGTATAAGCCACTAACTACATTACCTCTTGGTCCTTGTTTATTTAGGATGATGTATTGTTCTGACCTTAATGATCAAGTAATCTAAGGAACACATAGATTTAGAGTTATTCATTGAAAATATTTAGTAGTTTATCATTTGTTTTATAAAATATCTGGACATATACTAAGAATCATACCAATGAGCTACTTCTTTCCATGTCCTTTCATTTGAAGGTTTGCTGAGCTGGGTGATAGATAAAAAATTGAAACAGACAAAATGCAGACCTATTTGGGTAGTGAACACCCAATACAATATATAGAGGATGTATTACAAAATTGTACATCTGAAACCTATACAAGTTATTAACCAACGCCACCACAATAAATTCAATAAAATTTTTCTAAAAATCAAAAGATCCACATGACTCCATGACTTACTTATATCAGGGAGATATATTCTCATTTCAGAATCTCCTAAAATTTAAGAAACTGATCAAAACTGATTCTTCACTTTTAGGAAACCTGGTTTTTCTGAGTGTTTCCTCATCCCTAACAAGGTCAAGCTAGATAACGTTTCAGTCCATTTCTAAGCCTAACATTCTATCATTTAACTGAATTGAAAGTTTATGTCACCTCTCAAGGAACCTGAATATAAAATAAAAGCTAAAAATCATTCCATGATTTTATTTTCAGTACATACACTGGAAGACAAGGCATAATGGTGCACCTTAATACTCATATAGCACTGGGCTGAAGAATGGCCAAGTCAGTTGTGAGATAATTACAGGTGCTTCTACAAAGTCTCTGAGACATTTTGCTAAGTCAAACTGATTATATCACATAGTGTTATCTTGCTCAGACTCATTTTGGGTCTTTTATTGCCTTCAAATGAGAGATCAAAAAATAATCTCTATATTGCGAAATGTCTTGTGAACACAGAAAGTTTAAGAATCACTGCTATAAATCAGTGCTAATGAGGAAACCATTCACAGTGATCTATGAATTTCTAGAAATCATGTTTGTACTTTTGCACCTAATGGAACTACATTACACCTCCCATCATTATAAAATGCCACCTCATCTGAAGTGGTAGAGCCCTCATCAATTCAAATGCCACTGCACCTCATTTCCCAAAGAGCAGCAAGACAAGTAATTTTCAGCAATCATGGCAAAGGCACCAGATGGAAATTCAAGGGGTAGATAAGTACATTTATCCTACAGTGGGCGATTTAAAATTTTTTCTTTCAAATAGAGCAATACAGTCAATTAAGATACAAGAACTCTGACAGCAGTTCCAGTACAGAGGAAGAAAAATAATACACTACCCATGTCACTATTTTAATTGGCTCTACATTGAGAGCATTTTCCAAGCATTTGAAATCAAATCCTGCCAGAATGCATAAAATTTACTCAGCTGTGTAGACAACACAATATGACTCTGAATGCCACAATGCTTCTCAAGTGTCTCTTCAATAAGTGACAGTGCCCAGTTGTTTGGGGCAAAGAACTGAGTGCATGCAACAAGCAACCACCCATGCTGCAATCTAATGGAAAACCAGGGAATCCAGAAGTTGTGCTATGTTGCTGCTGCACAGAAAATTAGACATAATGACCCAAGCAATTACCTACATTTATTTTAGCATCTGAATTCCTCCACATCTAATAATAGCATTTTTTTTTTCAGTAAATTCATGAGTCCTTTAGGAATTCTTAAAAATTGACTATTAATATACAAATAGGTAACTCACAAAAGAGGAAACCTGAGTGCTCATTAAACATGGGAAAGCACCCAGACTTACTTTTAATCAGAAACAAACAAAACAAAACAAAACAAAAACAAATTAAAATAATACCATAATAACCCTTTATACCCATCATGAAGGCAAACATGGGAAATCCCATCATACCAAGTGTTGGCAAACATGAGAGGAAAGCACTGAGAATAGGAGTGTAAACTGGAACATTATTCCAAAAGTCAACCTGGCCATTTTATAAAATGATATGAATAATCACTATGACCCAAGAGTCCCACATTTGATTATCTGGCTCATAGAATCTCTTCCATAGGTCCTTAGGAGGTTTATAAGGGGACATGTACAAGGACAGTCAACAAAGACAATGCTGCTATGGCAACAGCAATCTGGAGACAACCTAGATGTTAGTAAGAAAATGGGTAATTTAAAAGACAACATGCTTAGTTCGTGGATGGGAAGAATTAACATCATTAAAATGTCCATACTACCCAAAGCAATCTTCATATGCAATGCAATCCCAATTAAAATACCAATGACAGACTTCACAGAAATAGAAAAAATACTTCAAAAATTTATATGGAGCCAAAAACGCCCACGAATAGCCACAGCAATCTTGAGAAAGAAGAACAAGGTAGGAGGAATCACAATACCGAACTTCAAACAATACTACAAGGCTACTGTCATCAAAACAGCATGGTACTGGCATAAGAATAGACATATAGATCAATGGAACAGAATAGAGAGCCCAGAAATTAACCCAGGACTTTATGGTCAACTCATATTTGACAAAGAGGGGAGGAACATCCAATGGAGTAAAAACAGTCTCTTCAACAAATGGTGTTGGGAGAACTGGACAGCAACATGCAAAAAGATAAAACTACACCACCAACTGATACCATACACCAAAATAAACTCAAGATGGATAAAGGATTTAAACATAAGCAGTGCCACCATAAAGGTCCTGGAGAAAAATATAGGCAGTAAACTTTTGGATATCCTACACAGAAATATGTTTACTGATACTTCACCAAGGGCAAAGGAAATCAAAGAACAAATCAACAAATGGGACTATATCAAATTGAAAAGTTTCT
>PVIW01000257.1:393279-544196 GCA_004026585.1 Noctilio leporinus
CTAAAGAAAATATCAGCAAAATTCAAAGGGAACCAACTGTATGGGAAAACATAATTGCCAATGATACCTCAGACAAGGGTCTGATCTCCAAAATATATAAAGAACTAATGTGACTCAACACCAGGGAGACAGACAGCCCAATTAAAAAATGGGCAAAGGACCTGAACAGACAACTCACTGAGGAAGATATACAAAGGGCTCAGAGGCATATGAAAGAATGCTCAACATCGCTAGTCATCAGAGAGAAGCAAATTAAAACTGCATTAAGATACCACCTCACACCTGTCAGATGGCAATCATCAGCAAATCAACAAACAACAAGTGTTGGCGAGGATGCGGGGCAAAGGGAACCCTCATACCTGTTGGTGGGAATGCAGGCTGGTGCAGCCACTGTGGAAAACAGTATGGGGTTTCCTTAAAAAACTAAAAATGGAACTGCCTTTTGATCCAGCAATTCTACTACTTGGACTATACCCAAAGAAGCCTGAGACACCAATTCATAAGAACCTATGCACACCTATGTTCATAGCGGCACTATTTACAATAGCCAAGTACTGGAAACAGCCTAAGTGCCCATCAGTGAATGATTGGATCAAAAAACTTTGGTACATTTACACAATGGAATTCTATATAGCAGAAAGAAAGAAGGAACTTGTACCCTTTGCAACAACATGGATGGAACTGGAGAGTATTACGCTTAGTGAAATAAGCCAGTCAGTGAAGGACAAATATCATATGATCTCACCTCTTACGGGACAATAATGAGCAAAACTAACAACAAGCAAAACAGAACCAAGTATATGAATACAAGGAATAGGCCTTCAGTGGTCGGGGGGAACGGGGTTGCGGGGAGTGGGGAGGCAGAGGCAAAGAAGGGAAGCAGCTTAGACAAGAACCTAGTATAAAGGAATCATGGACATGGACAACAGATGGGATTGACTTTGGGGGGAATGGGTGGGTGGGCAGGGGGATAGAGGGGAGCAAAAAGGGGATGGATGTAATACAACAACAATAAAATTAAAAAAAAAAAAAAAAAGACAACATGCTTATTATAGAGAACAGTTCAGAAACAACACACCAGGTTTATAACAACATGGGCAGGTCTCAAAATCACTACTGATCAAAAGAATAAAAGGACAAGAATGGGAGGAATAATAGCAAATTATTTCATATGAAGTAAGCCCCATATCCTCAAAACTAGCATTGTATGTTTTATAAGAATGCAAACGTAAAGACACATAGAAGACATTTTAGAATATCTTTGGTGGGAGTGAAAATATCCTGGGATTTGGAGATAAAAAGAAAATAATAAACTATAACAAGATAGGAGCTGTCAAGACCAATAATGGAAATTTGCTATGTGCTGATGTGTGTGATAAAAATCACATTTCTACAACTAAGATTCAAAAGAAAAACATAATAAACATAATCTTATCCCGGTAAGGATTGCTTTACTTAAATAGAATTCTACCTATTTTCAAAATACCATATTCAAGAACAGGTAAATATTTAACAGTAAGTGTGAAATAAAAAAATTCATAGCATCAAATCTTCATTGAGCAACTTCTAAGTCTAAGACGCCGCTAGGAAGGCATCAAAAACTTTCCAGCAAACCAATCATCAAGTCAATAGCCCAGTCCTCACTGCATGCCAAACACCAGCCTGGACATTGCTAAATGGTAAGAAAAATAAATAACTAAAATAAAAAGATTAAAATATGAAACCACCAATCAAGTTTTGCCGCTTTGGTTTTACCAGGAAGGAATAAAGTCTTGAAAATATACATGAAGATAATAAAATGGTGAGAATAAACATACATTCCAAGAGAGATCACAGAAGCATGTTCCAACAAAGCTTGTCATACAATTTGTCCCCAAAAAGTTCAATGCATATTAAGAGCTCTCCTTTTGGAACTGCCTTCAAACTCTTTGGCACTTGGTTTTGGAAATTCTCAATAGCAGCAAAGTTTATATTTAAAGCATGTGGTTCATTTCTGAGTGACGATTGCCAAGGTCTAAATTAACAATTTCTATTAGTGTAATTCTTTAGGGGTTATACAGTATGTTCACAAATTTCAGCTCTCTTGGCAATGGTGTTTCAGAATCAAGTAGAATCTTTTAAAACAAGTAATGATCAGAGAGGAAAACCTGTTAGAGACTGGGTTACAGAATAGTAACAGTGATTTTTAAATATTCCATGAAATAGATCTATCAATAAAAGGAAACTGTTCCAAATAAATTTTAAACAATGGCTACAATATCCCAAAAATAAATGCACAGCCTTATGACCTCCCCAGGTAACAACATGAGATGGTCAGGCTCTGGCATTCCTATGTTAAAAATACACTTCATTATATTTTACACCCTCTGAGTGTTCGCACAACTGCTAGCCTCGTTAGCAAGCTGTGTAGGATAAAATGTAGCAAAATCAGAGGGTCTGGGTTTTCTTCTCTTCCCTTCTAATTACAGTCAATTCTCCTATAATGCTTGTTTTGAAAAAGTAGAGACAGTGTAATGCAACTGACACATCAGGGAACAATATGTAACATTTTATAACATAAATGGGGTATTTGCATGTGCATGATTTTGTGCACCAACAACCCCACACTAGGGAATGCAATCCCACCACCCCAGGGAACCCAGCCATGCAGACGGACACAGCAGGACACACCTCGCACATCCACCAGCCACTGGTTCGGCATGGGCTTTATCCTACAATATGGTGTTTTACAATTCTTTCACATTAATGAACGCGCCTGTATGAAAAAACGTTCAACATCCTATTTACGTTGAAGTATTCAGATTTTAAAGGGTCAAGAAGTGCGTGAAAAAGGAAAATTTTAAATCTTAACAAAAAGCTTGCAATGAGCATTTTGAAAGAAACAAGAGAACATGACCCTCTCCTAGACAATGAAGATAAAGAAGTTAAGGTGGCAGACAATCAAAGACAATTAAGAGAATAAGAGTGATGTCTATGGTTGGAACAACTCCAACTGCTGTGAATTCAATAAAAACACATTCTAAAAAACTAGAATAAATGGAAAGATCATTGAGCATATACATTTATTAGCAAACAACAAAATAAATCTAAACAACCTTTCTCATGATCAAAGAGAATGCACGATCTATTAAAAAACAAAAACCTTAAACAGGAATTATCAAATCCTGCATTAGCAGCTCCTTTTAGTCCTGGTAGTGGCAGGGTCAGTGGTTTCAAACATCTCTATAAATTTCCAAAGCCTTCAGCTGTTGGGAGAAGCTGCAAATGCAAATGAGAAAGCTGTAGAAGAATTTCTAGAAGTGCTATTGAAAGTCATTGAAAAAGGCTATACATTGGATCAAATTTTTAACTTTGATAAAGTACTGATAATAAACATGTGTCTCAAAGGACCTATTTTCAAAGGTAGAAACACATGCTGCAGGAATTAAGGCTGCAAAAGACAACAAATTTTATAACTCTCCTTCCACCATTTCTCAATAACTCACAAGCAGGAAACCTACTCTTACTTACCTTCTAGAGCAACCTTAAGATCTTTCTCAAGGTAAATTCCCACATTTACTTCTGGACAAAGTTGTTATTCATTAAATTCCTACCCTTTCATGTATGTGTCATGAACAAAGTTTGACTGTGATGCCTATAATCTCATTTTTCCCAAAAGCCTTATGATTTTTATTGCATGACTTGGCATACTGTGCTGATTCTTACATATGCTAACTGAGTGCACTAACTACGTGACCCTGTAGGGAGTAACTGTTAATGGGATCTACTCAGCAAATCTGCCTTTCAAATGTGCCTGACCAAACACGAAGTCTACTTCCTCTACAGAGGGGAGAGGACACACATGACCCCCTCCAGCCAATCACAGCACCCGGAACCCTGGCCGCAGTTCTACGTGGACATGTGGTCCAAATAGAGCCAAACTGAGTCCTCCTAAGGAACTGTTTCCTGAAGCTTTGAGAAAAAAAGTGTCCTCTTTTCTCCTGGGCCTCTAATAAGTAAGAAAAATAAAAACATCTCACTGCCTTGTAGCCATCTTTGTAACCTGGAATGACAACCTAGGAATAATAAATCCAATACAGAGTTCTAATAGCATTATATAGACTTCTGGATCTAATCTAGATGCTAGCTAATATGCATAGATTCTTTAAAACAATATTAGCCAAGAGATACCTGAAAGTTTTAGCTATTTTGAATAGTTTCTATTACTGGAAACCAAAAGTATGTTGATTAATATACCCAGGTCAAAGAAGCTTTTGGTGAAGCCCCAGATTTCAACAGTCCCCGACTGCCTGTTCCTACAAAACACCCGCTGCTGGAGCTGCCATGGCTCAGGTAATGCCGTGTTCCCCACAGCATGCAAGGCTCCATGAGGAAACAACTTACTCCTGCTTCCCAAGGACCAGGCCCAGCTTGACATCTTGTGGAGGTTCAGAGAATGTCTGTGTGATGGCCGAAGGTTGAATGTGTGAATAAATGAGCACAGCTGACCATTCCGAGCCTGTCTGCTCGTCCCTAAGACAGAGAGAGAGCAGCTAGTTGCCTGCCTTTTTTATGGGGACCGAACGAGATAAGGTATGTGAAGGAGCTGTGCTAGCTGTAAGCAATAATGACGATTCACTCAGCACCTACTCCACTGCAGCGGTAAAGAGGAGCACAGCAGAGCTGATAAAAGCAGGGGTGCAGGTGTCAGAGTGAGTTTGAGGATCAGCACTGTACCTTATTAGCTATCTTCTCTGAGCCTGTCTCGGGTTTTTGTGAGCATCAAAAAAGCTAATACATGTAACGCACCTATTTATGTCTCAGGTATGTTATGTGCTCTACCAGGCACCATGATACCTCCGTAAAGAGTTCTATCCCCAAGGAGGTTACAGTCTAATAAGAAGCTTAATCATTATATAAACAACTTGAATATAACACAGAATCGGTATAAATTGGCATAAGGCATCACAGATCACTTGAGATCAATCACTCTAGTTCTTTAAGATAAACATTTCCCTTCTCTAAAGTTACTAAGGTACCTTCATGCTAAGCATCACTCTCCTTGTCAAGCAAGCCTCAAGAAACTCACAAATAATGGTATTAAGTTTAGATCCTTGAATTTCTTATTTGTACTGTTCTATATAGTAAATTCAAAAGCACTTAGATGCACATTACCAAAAATTATGTCCATAAACCTTCAGGAAAAATACTACCATCAAAGGATTCATGAGCTGGTAAGAGACAATGGCAGGCTGAATAACAGCCTCCAAAACTATCCTCAATCTCATCTCTAGAACCTGTGCACATTACCTTGTATGGCAAAAGGGATGCCACAGTGATCAAGTGTGATTTTGAGATGGGGAAATCATCCTGGATCATCTGGATGAACCTGATGTAAGGGGCACATGGGAGGTGATGGAAGCACAGAATGAAGGGGCCACAAGCCAAGGAATATAGACCGACACCAGAAACTGAAAAAGACATGAAAATTAATTCTCCCCTCTGAGTATGCAGAAGGAGGAACCAGCCCTGCTGTCAAAAAGGGCACCTTCAAAGTCAAGAAGGACACCTTGACTTTGCTCAATGAAACTGACCTCCAGAATAGAAGGAGAATAAATTTGTGTTGTTAAATCCACTAAATTTGTGGTAACTTTTTTAAATAGCCACAGTGTAAACTAAAACAGACACAGAGAAAAGGGGTTTCTGCTGTGATTTCTAATGAGAAAGAATGTTACCAAAGCACCCAGATGGCCCCCAAGTAAGAGTTCATTCACAGATGGGTAAAAAGTGTCTGAAAATTGTGGAAAAGGCTGCCTATCCCAATAATCTTGAGACAAAGCTAAAAGGCTAATCTTGCGGAAGCACAAATATCTTGAAGTGATTCAGGATTTTGGGCAAATTTAAAACCCAGTATCCTGGAGTAAAAGAAAAGTTCCTCATTCGTATGTGTTAACTTTATAAGATAATTCATTCTAAACATAAGGTGAGCACTTGAGTGATAAGGTGTAATTATAAAGGACTGGGTGTCATTTTTATCAAGCATTCTAGAACTCGAATATCCAAACGCATGTTGTAATTCTAAGAGTAGGCAGGAGGGAAGAGGCAGATGCACACTCATCCTAACAATGCCTTAATACCACCATCACTCTCCACCGGCCTCCCATTCTCTGGTCACATGTCCCCTCTCCTGTCACCTGCCCTTGCATGTGCCATTCCTTGCTCAGAGCATCCTTCTTCCATCTAGCAACACAAACACCCAGAAAAGGACATTACATCTTCAGTTCTTCAAGACTCTATCCAAACATTGTGCCCTTCGGTAAGTTTTCTTTTGCCCTCCACAAGTTCCCTGCTTTTTGCACCCCATGCCATCTTGGAACAGCGTTGCATTATCAGTTAAGCCATTGCTACAATTATTATTTATATCTCTATCTCCTCAACTACCTGGAGCTCTCTCCTGCACAATTACTATGCCTAATTCTTCTCTGAATCCTAAATGCTCAGTACTATTCCTGGAACATAATAGGCATTAAAAATGTTTGTTAAAAGAAATCAATGCATAAATGCCATCACTACAGAAAACCAGTGTCAATAACTCACCACCTTGGTTATCTGCTGTGTTTGAAGACCTGACTCCAAAAATCATTTGTTTCTAAAAACCTGATATACATGTGAAGAAAAAAAGACAAGGGCAACTGCAACAGAGAGCCTGCAAAACTGAATAAAAGCATGAGCCCTGGCCTTGCAAGACCCCTGCCTAGGTCCACCTCTGCCACTGCCCGCAGGGCCCAGCTCCTCTCCCTGCGTTCTCCAGCTTTACCTCCCACTACACTTTCCCTTATTCACTTGTCTCCAGTCCTCCAGTCGCAACATTGTCCCTCTTCTCTCTCCTGGCCACTCAGTAGGTTTTGTGAAGATACAACGAAACAATATACATGAAAGCATTTGAAAGGATCGAAGTAGTATGCACATATTTGCTATTATGTTTGCTAATCCAAATGGCTAGTCTTTATAGTATGGAGTACGCAACGTTTATTGTTTTGCCTGCCAGTGTCTCTTCCTTATTCTGTGGTGGTGAAGTGCTTGCTACTCCTACCCCTACCCCCTGACCCAGACAAACAGAAGGGACTACCTTCTCCAGGCAGGAGCAGAGCCGGGGGGACTGGCTCAGAAGCACGGGGGACCCTATAGTACCTAAGGCCAGAGCGCCACCTCCTAGGGACTTCCTATGTACACCAACATGTTTCCCATTTTGAACTTGGCTTCTGTCACTTGTAACATAAAGATCTGACTAATCCATAATGGTAAACAAAAAGTAAACATAAATTTCTTAATTACTTCTTAAAAGTTAAGTGAATTAACATTTACAAGCTGGTTTTTTTTTTTTTTTTTTTGGAAAGAGCATAATTCAAGTATGTATTAGGCATTCCGTTTACCAACGTGACCCTGCATTAGCAAAGAACCTAGAGAAACAGACACCTCTGTAAACTTGGGAGCCACAGGCAGAGCACGTGGGAACCCAGGGAATCTGAGCACTAACTGGAAGAGACATGCCACATGCCTCATTTTTCTCACCTACAAATTGCCAGGGCCCATCCATGTTCTAAGACACTTAAAAAGCACAGATTTTGTGGTTTCTATTACAGCAGCACTTCCGTGATTTTTGGTGTGAAAAAATGTTTCTTTTGGTAAAGAAAAAATAAGGAACCTCTCAATGGTATGTAAATTATAGCTCAAACATTCAGAATAGTATGGAGATCATTTCTGAGTTTTCTAAAGCAAAATCAGAGCTGTCCTTCAGTAGGTAATTAATGAACTGAAAATAGGAGATGACCAGGAAAGTTACCCTGTTATGAATTTATCTAGTTTGCTGGATAAAAACTGATAAAGAAGACTAAATGTGTCCCCTGCTGAAGCGCGGCTAATTCTATAATCAATCATAGCCACTGCACTCAATAATGCAGCAAGTACTCACTGAGCAACAACTCTATGCTGGGCATTGTGACAGGTGCTGGGGGGGTATGGGAATAAAGCTGCATTTCTCATCTCATCTCCTGCTTATCCACCTCCAGCAGCCCGTCATTACACGTGGACTAATTCCCAAACTCAGTGCAGGCACTGAAGACCCCACTCACCTGCCACGCCCCCTCACTCTCCTCCACCCAAAGCCCTGGTTCAGATCCTCGTGCAGCGAGCATGTTCTTGCTTCCCGGTCTGCGAATTCCTTCCTAGTTCAAAATGGGAAACATGTTGGTGTACGTAGGAGTCCCTAGGAGGTGGCACTCTGGCCTTAGGTACTACAGGGTCCCCAGTGCTTCCAAGCCAGTCCCCCCGGCTCTGCTCCTGCCTGGAGAAGGTAGCCCCTTCCATTTGTCTGGGTCAGGGGGTAGGGGTGGCAAGCACTTCACCACCACAGAATAAGGAAGAGGCACTGGTGGGCAAAACAATAAATGTTGCCTACTCCATACTATAGATTCCATCTGCTGGAATGTTCTACCCCCAGTCACACCGCCAACGGGCTCTTCTTGTTCTGTCTGCCTTAAATGCACCCTCCTTGGCCAGACTTTTCTAAATCACATCCTCCTTTTGCCCCCAACTCCACCTCCATCACCGTGTCTCTCTCAACCCCCTGTAAGCGCTCTTCTCGGTGCTTCCCCCAAGTTGGATTTAGGCTATTTGTTTGCCTACATGGGCTGTGCTCGGGCAGGGGGAGGGCAGGGACATGGTGTTCCACAGCGTTTGCTGCTGCTCCATCCCTGCACCCAGCACAGTATCAGCACACGGAAGTCATGCTACGAAGACTGCTGAATGAACGAATGAAAGAAAGAGATTCGTACAACTACTGTAGCTATAATAGAAGGTCATATACACTGAGTGTTGACAAAGTAGGGAAAAAGTAAGAAGCAAGTGATATGAACAAAACATGAAAGCGAAAAAGTGCACAGTTTCCTGTAAGGTGCATGAAAGGATATGGCTGGTTGAGATCCGATCACCATGCAAGGGTCTTGAAGGCTAAGCAAGGGAGTTCGTATTTATTCCATGAGCAATGGGGGCTCATTTAAACTTTCTAACCAGGGAGTGAAATTATTCTCTGTGTTGGAGAAGGACTGCTCTGCTGCCAGTACAAATGTGTAATAGATGGGGACTGGGAAGCCGGCCATGCCAATAGGCCAGGCCAAGGAATCACAACGGAGTAGAGTGAAAGGCAAGCATGAGAACTCACTGAAAACATGTTGCAACTGGCTGGATGTGGGAGGTGAGCGGGTAACAAAACGAAGAGCCTCCCAGGGCTACAGCCAGGTTGAGAACTGGAGATGCACAGGCTGAAGGTCTGGGTTGGGGAAGGAAGACGGGTCCCCGCTTGGCTGCGATCCAGTCACCGAAACCAAACCGAAAGGGAACCAGACCCTGAGTGTGTTACCTGCGGTCACGTTCTCCTCCAGCTCTGCCCATCTCCCTTCCGCAGCTTCCTTTTCCTTTCTTCCTGTACTTGAATATGCCTTTAGTTTTCTGGCTATTTATAAAACAATTAAACACGCACAAAAATACAGGTGTGCTTAAACAGAAAGTGAAACTATTCCAGGCACTTCATTCACTGCACCCATGATTTTCTGTGAAATAAAAGCAGAACTTGAAATGAAGGATTCCCAGGGTTTGGGAGGTTTTTTGGTTTTCCAATTTAGACCCAGCACCGCAACTAACACCGTCTGACCTTCCTGAGTGCTCTCTGTTCCCTACTTCTGCGACATCTGCTCCACACCTCAGTTTAGTTCTCTTCCCACCAGAGCATGACAATTGATCTCCTTACCCATTTTCCAGCCTAGGCTCTGAGCATCCCCAGGACAGGGAGTCCCTCCCAGGCATTACTGGACTCAGCATCTAGTGTGGAGACTTTCAGCAGGTGCTGGATGAACGTACAAATGACCCAACACATGGGAGGCCAGACAACAAAACTCTCTCCAGTTTTACCAGAAAGTTTTTTGAGAGAGAGCTTTTTAAAACTGTTTTGCCACTATCAAATTCTCATTTCATCTCATAAAATTCAAAGAATTGGAGCTCTCTATAAAAGATGCCTAAAACTAATGTCACATCCTCCCCTCCACCCAGTCATTCCCTCCGCCATCTTCACCTAGCTTCCCTCCTGCGAATGGGACTCCATGAACGTCATCTGAAGATCCCACTGAGGGCGCCCCTGGTGAAACCCTGGAGGATTTTAACAGGTACATGGGCCCACTTCCCACTGTTTGTAATATTCTATTGTACCTGCACAGAGCTCTCCCTACACAAGTAATTCCATATATAACATCCAAGACTGGCACAGCACAACCATAATGGTACAGGTATTATTCCTTAGATTACGGAAAAAGTCAGCTAAAGAAAAATACTAAATAGCAGTGCAGGTGGTACAGAGGAAACAGCACTGGTTATCAAAGCAGAATGTAAATGCCTGACTTTTTGGAGGCTGCCACATTTTCAGAAGATGGTAGGACTGCCTTCTGAGTACTAATGAAACTAACAGCAGCTAATAACTAGCACATCAGTTACCGATGGATACAATTTATAAGGACAACTTCTAGTCTGTCAACACTCTTCACATGTGTCTAGCAGTTTGCACTTGATCTAATGTACTTCCTGCAAATAATTTTAAAAAAGCAACTCCTCCTGGCCCTTCCCTTACTGGAAGTAATCTTTAAAACTGCTACTCCTGAGGAACAGGATTCAAATCAGGGTGGACCTACTGAGAATTCTCCCTGGACCTTATCTTCAGCAAAGCATATTGTCAGGAAGCAGAAAATGCCGTTTGTCCCGCACTATCTGTAATGCAATAGATAGTCCTTCAGTTGAACAAGGTGCCTCTGGCAAACGTAGGCCCTGCTGGGTGAGAAGCAGATGCCGTCATTTCACTACGTGTACAAGCAGGATGGACTCTGGCAGAGAGAAGAGGCAATGATGTGCCCTCCCCGGGAGGTCACAGGGGGGGTGCTCCCCGGCACCCTGGTGAAAATCCTAGCAGGAGAAGGGAGCCCATGGGTCCTAACCCTCCTCCATGGGACAGCTGACAGGTCTGGAAGTGTCTGCTAAGTCGGTTACACAGTCAGATGGCATTTCTAGCACTCGCAGGAGCACAGGGGCCACACAGGAGTACTGGGAACAGGTCCGGGGAACGACTGGGATGGGTCGTGCCTGGCATGGCTGAAAAAGCAGCGCGTGCCTGGCCCAGGGTTGGGAGCGGGAATACGGGGAACTGGGAGCCCAAGTCACTCCCACAAACTCCGCAGGGCCTGCTCAGCGGACATGAAATCACATCCACTAGAGGCAGACTCTGGAGTCACATGCACTGTGTATGTTTTGAAAGCCAGCTTTGACATTCCCTGTCCTCTGACTTTACACAACCACATACTTCTCCCTTGGCTTCAATGTGCTCATCTGTAAAGTGGGGATAACAGTAATTTCCTTATAGAGCTCTTTGGGAGTGAGATTATATCTATGCTACCTTTAACACAGTGTTTCAGTTACTGCCTTTTAATAAATTTTACTGTAACTAGTAGGTTAGACAAGATTCAAGGGGTGTGACCACAGGAGCAAATTTACTTCTGATTACTCTCTGTGGTTCAGCACAAGGGTTAGTTTTCCTGGATAAAAATGTTAAGCAGTCCAACATTTCTGGTCCCTCTTCAAAAAGCTTTTTTTTTTTTCCTTTAATCCTCACCCGAGAACATTTTTATTTATTTTAGGGAAAGGAGGGAAAAAAGAGAAATACCCAGGTGAGAGAGAAACACTGAATAGTGCTTCCCATACTCTCCCTGACCAGGGCTTGAACCCACAGCCTAGGTTTGTGGCCTGCCCGGGAATCCAGCCCACAGCTTTTGGTGCACAGGGTGATGCTCCAACCAACTGAGCCACCCTGCCAGGGCTCTTAGAAAGCTTGATCATCACTGACTCCACATCAACCTTGACTGAGAAACCAGGAAGGCTACTCGAGGAGGTGAAGACATAATGCTTCAACCTCCTATCAGCAATGGGCTCTCTCCCTCTTCCCACCATCTACACGCAGCTGTCCCTGGGCCAGCTGCCACTGAGGAAGGGATGTGGGTACCTTTTCCTTTTCTCTCCACTTTCTTCCTCCCTCTCGCTTTCCTTCTCCCCCTCCTTTTCCTCCTTCTCCTCCTCCTGGTAACTGCTGTGTGTGGCCAAGGTTAGAAAAGCAAAGGCGAAACTCTCATGTAGAAGGCACTGGCCTACGATGTCCTTCGGCTCCTGTAACGGCAGGGCCATGGGTTCTCCCTGCCGTGCCTCCACTACAGCCCTCCTGGGCTGGCGGAGCGTTCCTCCCACTGCTTCTGCCTCCAGCGGACATCACGATCTACGGCAGCGGGGGCCCCTCATGGTCTTCCCGGCTGACAGGCACAGCACAGATTCTGTGACTGACCTCAGGTTGCACACACTTTTGGCCCCATGAGACAGGAATATAGTCACACCCAGGAGAAGCCTCCTCCTTTATAGGCGGCTTGAGTTTTTCAGGGATCAGTCCAGCCCCAGACAACCGTGACCTTCGACTTCTCCCCAGATCTAACTGCAGATGACCTTCCCACTTGAGATGGGTGGGGAGAAAAGCATTTCTCTACAGCTCCTCCTTGGGATGGGAGGAGCTGGGAATCTCGGCACAAGATTTCCAACCAAGTCTTTACAAAACCATCTTTCCATTGTTTTCTTTAAGTTAACCCTCCACATGAGTGGGGGTTTAATGGCCATCCAACTGATTTCCGGTTATCTACTTTGAAATGTTGCATATGGCCAAGCGCCTCCTTCAGAACACAGCATCTGTTACATCTTAGTGCCTCGGAAGTGTTGAATTTCATGTCCTGTCACATTAATGATCACAAATGCTCTTCTGTGTCAAAAGGCTCCAGATTCAGTCAGCATTACATAATTTTTTTTTAAACCCATTCTACTTATTTTGAAAGAACATTTATAAGGGACTATTGTGACATAAAAGTTTAAAGAAAAAATGGTCTACAACCTCCAAGCAACGAGTGCTAGCTGACAATTTCGACAGTCATTCTGTACATTTACTGACTTCCAAACCTGGAAAGATTCCCTCACATTCACCCCCAGGTCTCAGCATGGTCTTTGCATGACTGGCTCCCTGCTACTCAGCTTCCAGCTGAACCATCAGAGAAGACTTGACTGAAAGCATCGATTACTTTGCAGCAAATGCTCACTTCCATGTGCTGCTCCCATCAGTGGAGTAAAACCCCTGCAGTCATTGGGCTTGGCCACACGACTTGCTCTGGCCAATTGGACAATGGCAGAGAAAGGACTCCAAAAGCCTTCCGTGGTTTGACACGGCCCCTGTGTGCGCTAGTGATCTGTCCTGAGAAGAGCCTCTTGAGCAGCTGCTGTGCTTTCACCTGGGCCCCAGACAGACAAATACAGAGCAGATGTGAGCTCAGCCTGCGACCCGCAGCGTCCCAGCCACGATCAGCGGAGCCGCAGCTAACCTGCAGGACCGAGGGACGGCGCAGACACTTGCTGTGAGGCGGTACATGTTGGGTATTCAGTTTCATTTTGTTTGTTTTTTGGAGCACTTAAGGAGCAACACTGCTATGCTATCTATAGTGCCTTCCTACTGCTAATCTTTAATAAGCTTTCTATTCTTTTCAGTTCTTAGAACTCTCTTGAATTGCCTTTTCTATGTTTTCTTATTACTGTCTAGACTTAGCTTTCTGAAAATCGGAATTTTGCCACTATTACAGAGAATATTATGCTGCCTGGCACGTAGTAGCCATTCAACAAATATTTGTTGAATACATTATTGGATGATTTTTAAAAAATAAAGATGTACAAAGCGAAAAATACAAGTTTATCTCTGTAGTCTCGCTCCCTGAAGGTAGCAACCCTTCACATCAGTAGCTCAATGGATGACACACGGTATGACGTTATTCAGCTACTCTCCCACTGACAGGTCTTTAGTTGTTTTCCAGTTCTGTTTGGTTGTGCATTTACAAAGGATGCTTCTGAGAACAACCCTGCATATTTCTCTTAAGCATGGCCCATCACATCACAGACATTAGGAAAAACCCAGACCTGGAACAAGAAATACTCGTCTTCTTGGGAGCACCTATTTTTATGCACTACCAGTCCAGGCAGGAGATTTTCTAAAGCGTAACTCTTTATATCTGTGTAAATAAAACAATATTCATTGTTTTTCATTTCTTATATCATTTTAGGAAACTGATTATGGTTTTTCCATCAACTGGCTGTCCCTCTCTTTTCTCACATTCTTCTTCAAGCTGCCAGCCTCCCTGATTGAGAATCACTTATTCTAAGACATAGGGTTTCACTGGAATTCCTTCAGCCCTCAGATTAGAAGGTTCAGTACCACGATGTCTTCAAAGAGCAAGATCATCAAATACTGGAACAAGTCACGATGACTTTATTCCCAATAACAAGGGAGTTTAACTGAAGAATTAAATGACCACGAAACACGATTAAAGGACAAGAACACAATCAATTACACCATCCTGAAAGAAGCACCAGGCATCACTGAGTTCCAGGAGACTTCTCCTCTCAGCACCTTGTCTTTGGCAGCAGATACCAGCCTAGGGTGCCGATCTACCTTAACTGCCAACAGTGTCTGCAGGAAGGAGAGGAAAAGAAAAGCCACAAATGTACAGTGTCATTTTGACTTTGCGGTGCTCCTGACAACATGGATCTACTTCACCCACTCAGGGTTCTCCTGATCCTTGGTAAAAAATGCACTGCTGCTGCAAAGTTGAAATACAAAAAATGAAGAACTAAGTATTGGGGGAAATTGCTATAGTACAGTGAATTATAATACAAATGTTTATGTTTTGAGAAAGTAATACAGCTGAAGGCAACCATCATGAAGATTAAATGAGTGATAGCTATGATTATGATTAAAATATGCAAAGGTACAATGCAAACTATAAAGCACCACAGACAGTATTATTATCAGAGAACAAGGTTACAGAAGTCAAAGATGATGTTTCTTTTTTGTCATAGTGGTTACCGGGGTAATCAGGAAAAATAATAGAAAATTTTGCCAGAAGGAACATTAAGCTTCATTTCAGTCGGATGCCTTAGTTACAGAGAGTTAACCTCAACGACAGACGTGACTCGCACAGTATCACCAGCTGACCCGTCGTGCTTCGGCTCGACAGCCTTCTTTCACAAACTGCCAGGCCTTGTATCTGTTTTGTCCCTCCCCAGTCAAGCCTGGGTGTGCCCAGAAAAGGGCAGGGGCTGTCAGGAAGACTCTGGTATAATCATAAAGCACACCTGACATGGGCTCCAGAACCAAGCACAAGAGGCACACCACCCCAGCTCAGCCATGCAGGGAGTGTTGGAATTCGCTCAAGTGATTTTCCTTTCCTGAGCCTCGGGTGTCTCATCTGTGAAGTAGGGACACTGACACTTGCCTCTTGGGTTGATATGAACTAGATAAAAAGGTACTTAGCACAACGTGCAGCACATAGTTTAATACCTGGTAGACATGATGATGATAAGGATGACAGAGCGGCTTGTAGGCCAGGTCCCAGAAGGTGCTTTGACTTAAGTCAGATTGATGAGACTTAGGTGCAGAGAAATGACAGGAGTCATCTCATGGAAACATTTTTTTGGGTCCTGGCAGCAGAGCCAATGGCTTAGGAGCTACTTGAGAGCCCAATGAATCTGAGCGCTAGGAGTAACTGACAGCATCTAACATTTGGAGATAAATGAAGGGCTAGACTTGAAACCAGATGACCTCTCTTTTGGGTTTGGGACAAGATAAGAAAGAAAAGAGTGCATGTGAAAATAGAGTACCTCCCTAATCAATAACAAATTTGGTAATTTACTTCCTGATGGGGCTATCTCACCATATTGACTTGTCAGTGAAATAATGCACACTACTGACTTAAGAGATTCAGTAGACAATATGACACGGTTATCTTTGTGCCCTCTTGTGCACAGCTACTAAGCACTGATACTCCGGATTTCCAGAAAGTTCTAAAAAATAAATAAAAATGGTTTTTATGCACCAGTGTAATTTGTGAATAATGTGTTGAATGATGGAAGGAAGAAAAGTAAAATAAAGAATCAATAGAGAGGAAAAGAGGCAGGAGACGGAAGACAGAGGCTATAATTCATTTGTAGCACAGTACCATTCTGCATCACACACAACTAAAATATTAATTGCAACCCCTTGGCCATGGTGCAGAAAATATGTTCTCACCCAAGGCTAATATCTAAAGAGTGCAAGGCAAATTCAGTATAAGAAACTTCTGAACAAATAGAAGACTTCATCAGATCATTAAAAATTTTTCAACAAAAGGAAAATAAACCAGTTCCACAATCAAATACCACAGTAAAAAGACCATCAAGTCCCCAGAAGACAAGGAGGGCATAAACTAGATGACTGTTAACCTTCCAGAACTGATCATATCCAAAACAGAAGAAAGAAAATGCCACAATCCACCTAAGCCACATGAAATGAAAAACTACATTTGCAAATTATCATTTGGCATATTTCTCCCGTGTAATGATAGCATTCTCAATTACCTCAATCACCAACAACTTGAACAAAGAAACTATCCTTCCCTTGCAAAAGCTCAAGGAAATAGTGACAGCAGGGCTGAGCACACATCTGTGGAGGGGACTGGCCACCAGGGAAGTTCTTTTGTCACAGGTCTTATATCAAGGTTCAGCTCCTAACTCAGAACAAAACTAAACATTATGAGGAACATCAGTTCAAAGTGTTCTCTTAGGAGGCTGAACAGCCTGAATTAGGAGCAGACACGGGACACCAGGCCACAGTGGAAGGACCCTCAAGGTCATGCAACCCATACAGTGAGTTTAAGAGCCTGAAGGAAACCCTCCAACAACCTGGGGCATGTTGCTTACAGTGCGCAGTGTCAACCTTAGTAAGCGGAAGATGAGGCCTCAGAGAGCAGTACCTGGCCGGGGGGGGGGGGGTGCTCTCAGAAAACACCTGGGTTGGCCACCCAGCTCTGCCACTTAGTATCTATTTGTGGCTGAACAAGTCACTTCAGCTCTCCAAGGTTCGGCCTTCCCATCTCCAGGTATAATGTCATCAGACCCATTGACAGCTATCAGATTAATAAATAATCTGGCACATATGCAGATGGGTAAAATATTGCTTAACTGGCAGGACTATTGCAAGAATTAAATAAGTTATAATATATGAAAATCAGCTAGTGCAGTGCCTCCCATATAGCGTGTACCCAACAAATGCTAGCTCGTTGTTGTTACCGCCAAGATAGCCCTGGGGTTCCCTCCAGCTCTAAGCCATACATGATTCTACACCCTCCTTCTCTTGAAACAGACTTCAACCCCAGTCTCCTGCCTCCCAGCCCACAATATCAGCTACCGCCCTGCTCATCAATGGAGTCAGTACACCCAACCCCAAGGCAGGAGCTCCAGCGAGGAGCTCAGCACCAGCCTCTGCCTCTCCTGACCTGCAGCTTTACATCCCAGCCTGTGGTCCACAGCTGCCAGCCTGGTGCCAGGCACCACTTACTGTGCAGATGACTGACAAGGACACACCTCCAGCTTTGGCTTCCGGCCCAGAAACCTGAGACATAATCAAGATCTGAGATGCACTGAGAAGGGTCAGTGCGATGCTAAACTGTGCAATCTCTGGTTGACATCTCCCCTACATGCCCATCTCAGCTAACCCTTCCATTACCATTGGAGGTGAAGGTAAATGCCATTCCTTGGACAGCTAGCTGCTCAGGGAAGTGGTTCATGGTCAATGAGCTGTAGACAAAAATGCTCTGTGTCTCTCATAGGACAGAGAGGTGTTTATCTCAACTCAGGAAACATACAATTGCAACTGCGGCAGAGGACCAGGGATGCGAACAAAGGCTAATGCTTACTGAATGGTCAACTGTGTACCAGGAGCCATGCTGCGCAGTTTGCCAACAGAGCTGCACTCAGTCCTTACGGCAACTCTGCAGGTGGTGGTGGCTGAAGGCAACCAGCCTTCCTGTGACATCAGAGTACATTTCTTCTATTGGCCAACATGACAACCATTTGGGGGAGTGGGTAGGAGAACATGGAAAGGGGGAAAAGAGCAACCTATGCAATAACTCAATCAGAAACAAGGCAGAGAGCTTTTTATAATGGAAATATATCTCATTACAAGTGCAACCTACATTCCTCTCCTGCCCCTTCCTCACATGTCTGAACAAGTGCCCTGTGGTTAAGTCTTGTACATTGCTCATTCACTCACACTGCTGCTTGCTGACCTAAGATTGATCAGGTTGTTTTGCATACATGAGATCAGCTTTCTCTGTTAGCACTGCCCCACTTTATAGGTAAGGAAACTGAGGCAGTTACGTTCATGAGATCAGTCAGCAGCAAGGGCCTGAGGCCCCTGAACACAGGTGTGGTAGACCCTAGAACCCAAGTTCTTAACCATTACAAACACACTGTGTAATTTAACAAATCATTACCTGCCAGTTGATGATAGGCATTCCTAAATTTAAGTTACCACCCTGTAGTTCTATTAGTTATTGTCCCCATGACTTCGAAGCAGAAAAAGAAAAAGTCATCCATGTATTTACACACCGTCAGTAGTACACCTACTACATACCCATCAGGAGGGTCAGGTCCTGAGTCACTCACAGTTTAGAGATGAAGAAACCTCTGTGACAAAAGCAGAAATGTAAAATAGAGTAAGTGTGTTCTCAAGAATACTGTCAGGGATATACGGATGCAGAAGCACCTGGCCTACCTCATGGCACACCCAGAAACCCATGAGGAGAAGAACAGTACAGTGCAATTCTTGCCATTAACAGACAGAAACAGTCCTTTTTATTTGCCCTTCACTATGAATAAGATAGAAAACCCTCAGGAATGACAACGTGCTACATGATCTCCTGAGTCACAGTGAAGGGCCAAGTATGTTTTGCTCACAAAGTAAATGACTCCACAATAAACTGTTTTGTGATGTTAGATTCAAGAGGTCTGATAGTTCTATTAGTCTCATAGCTTAGGTCTCAGAACAGTACAAAACAACAGAAACAAAATGAAACATCCAGCCTGAGTAACAAGGATGTTGTTGCTGTGGTTTATGTGAATCAGCCCAGGTAGGACACAGTAAGTCAGTAATCTTCTTTTAATAAATGTGTTTACCAACTAAGAGAAAGCAGCTTGATTCAGTATTTCATAGAGCACTCAATTTTGTTAAATTAAAGTTAATAACGTTTCTCCAAGAGCTATGATAACATCTTATGGTGAATCACAAAGAAAAGGTTCCATATTGTGAGGAAATGCAGCCACCGGGTCCTGGCACCTTGGCATTCTCTCGGCTAGAATGAGGCCAAGGTTAATGTGTGTTCTCATAAGAGTTCAGAGGTCGCAGCTGTATGTCACCCATTTCTCTGGCCAGCTTTCAAGTCTGCACGATGGTACTGACTTAAGCTGAAAATTGTATCTGGAAAAAATATCACATACAGAGCCCTGGCTGGTGGCTCCATGGAAAGGCACCAGCCTGGGAATCCAAGGGTCACTGGTTCGATTCCCAGCCAGGGCACATAACCAGGTTGCAAGCCAGGTCTCCAGCCAGGTCCGTAGCTGGAGGCAGGTAAAAAGCAACCATACATAGATGTTTCTTTCCCTTTCTTCCTCCCTCCCTTCCCCTCTCTCTAAAAACAATGAATAAAATCTTTAAAAATAAATCAACACACAGAAAGTTGAAGAAGAATTACAAGTAGAGGTTAGAAACAATTACAAATGAATAAATCATC
Organism: Noctilio leporinus; assembly: GCA_004026585.1. Taxonomy (NCBI): domain Eukaryota; kingdom Metazoa; phylum Chordata; class Mammalia; order Chiroptera; family Noctilionidae; genus Noctilio; species Noctilio leporinus. The sequence goes on from PVIW01000257.1 coordinate 413,031, forward strand.
AGCAGACAACTCTGCAACTACTACTAGGCATGAAATTAAGCCTTAGGAGGCAAAAAGTGTTATCGATAAACCTTCAATTATATATAAGGCTGGAAAAACTAGATTCTCTCCTTCCTGATGAATGATGTTTTTAACACTATGAAGCATTTTAAAAATTACATGTAATGTTCCCCTTTATAATTGATACCACAGCATTGCTGCAGACCAGGGCTATACAATGTAATGTAATTACTCATGTAATTGTTGTAGAGTTAATCGTTGTATAGTTCTGGGGACTCCACTCAAACTCACGTTGTTTCTATCCTCCCACTCCCTCATACTCCTGCTGGTAAGCAGGGATCCTCTCCCTCCGTGCCTGTGTCCTGACAGCTGTAACTCTTACCCTTTAATCAGGCCTCTCTTTCTGTGGTGGCAGGTGGCAGAAATTAGAGGACAGGCAGTTCACAGCTGGCTTGCTCGCTGTCCCTTTTACTTCAACACTCTCCATTTCCTAAACATTCTCCCTCGCACCACATTTCCTAACATTCTCACTTGTACCACCTCAGCTGATTTTCACAATGTCCCTGTGAAAGGGACAGGACGGGGATAACTGATAGTGTACAGATGAGGAAACAGAGGAGCAAAAAGACACTCAAGGTCACAGACCCCCAGCAGATTAAGCACAAACTTGGGACTTCCAATGCTAGTTCAGGTCCCTTTTTGGAATGCGTTGCTGGCTTTCCAGGGCAAGAAGGATTTCCCCCTGGTATTCCATATATCAGTTTGCAAACTCAAAAGAGGTCAGTAAGCATGACCCATGAGAGAGTCAAGTCAGGACACGAGAACAGAGATGATGGGGATGATGGCACAGTGGTAGGCACTGGGGGGCAGGGAGGCTCAACCTAAAACCATGTCAATTCAAAAAAAATTTAAATGTGTCATGGGCAAAAACCAATAAATAAATAAATAAATAAAAACATCTGACATTTGTGGATAGGTCAGGGAGGCAGTAAATTTGGATGCTGGGCCAGCAGTGGGGACCCTTGCAAGACACACACTTGTCAGTGTACACCAAGGAAACAACTGAAACCCTACACACGGAGGCACACCCGGGAACGATATCCTGCAGTGACCAACAGAGGAGGTCATGGGGGGAATACACGGTCCTCGGTCCTGAGGGCATCACAGTCTGCTGTGAAGCCCCTTACCAACTCTTGCTCCCACCGGAGAGAGACCACCTTTCACCTTTCGGGCAGCTATGGCCCCAGGCTCCCTGCACAAGCCACAGGGAGGAGGGAGTCTGCCTGTAATGCAAGATAAATGCAGGCACAGGAGGGAAGGCCTCTGGGCAGAAATTCAGGCTAGAGTAAGTGTCCCGTGGGGAAGGGAACAGTGGGACTGCGGTACATACAGTAGGACACATGCAAGAAGTCACAAGAAAGGCAGGATGCCGCCAGTGAGAAGAGCGATGAGGGACATGACCTCGACAAGGCTGAGGGGACAGGCCACACAGTGAAGAGATGTGGACACCGTGCTCTAGGGGCAGCGGAGAGTCTTCTGAAGGGCTTTAGTGTGGACTGGTCAGATCGTATTTGCTTTTAAACATGTCACTCCAGCTGCGTGGAGAAACAAGACAATGCACAGGAGCAGTCAGATGGGCAGTACGTTCCACCAGGTAAGATTCCAAGGGTCCTGGAGGCCAAGGTTTGGCAATGCGATGGAGGAAGGTGGGAGAATGGTACGTAGTAAATGTTAGCGAATGACTGTTGTTACTATCATTGTTACAGACACTACACCTTTACCCTACTGAATCCTCATCAAAGGTCAGTCGTCTCCTCCACATACAGAAAACAAAGTCCTGGAGGCGTCACGTAACTGGCCCCGGGTCACGCGGCTGCCACAGGCCTGCATCATGCCAGACTGCCTTGGGACAGTCAGGCTGCAACGGAGAGCTAGTAACTCTTTAAAAGATGGCCCCCATTGAGCTGAAAAGAGGGGAGGAGGAGAAGGGGCGAGGAGGAGAAGGGGGAGGAGGAGGGGTTAAAAAGCTAAACCTTGGCTCTTCTTTGAGCAAAAATAGTTTTCCTTTTTGAAAAATGTTGGAGCCTTGATATCCAATCCGTACTGCAGACCCATATAGTCCCTGCAACGTTACACGGTCAGTTGGAGGAAGAGTTTATCAGGGAGCTCAAATACATAGATCCAAGAGTATTAAGAAAACCCTGCACACTCCTGTCTGCTGGTAATCTGTCAAACTCTAATCACCACCCTGCTGCTATGGCCAAGGGCCAAAGGGACTCGCCTGTCACTGGCCTGGGGCCAGCACTAGCCCACAAGCGCTTGGCTGTCTCATTATACAGAGAAAGACCCCCAACTGCTTCCAAACGATTAAGTGCAGTATCTTCTAAAAATCTTTTATAATGGAAAGTATACAGATTCTTTTTAAAGTTCTGATTCTTTTTTAAAAATTCCATTTTTAAGATGCTGTTCTATAAATATAGACTAGAAAGGGTATCTTTAGAGAAATACGGCTCTTCATACACTCATTTAAAAAGACAAATACAGGTTATTTTTTCCTCCCAATTAAATGCAGTCTTTCATGCATCTCTCCAGGGTGGCTTCCTGTTACTCTCTGTGAGATGTAGGAAAGCTATGTGTGAAATATGCCAGCTCTCTTCTCTGCTTAAATAAACTCCCTGCCCTGTGAGGGGCAAGATGCAAAGGAATGAATAATGTGTTAAAATTCTATACATCCTTAGAAAAATCCTCCCATACGAAAACTATTATTTATTAAATAATGTAAAATATCTTTTCTATATGTGATACACCTATACATTCATTTTGAAGGCACGTGATTAAACAAAATTGTTATGAGTGCCCAGATAATAACTGGAATAATCATGGTTTGCTCCATGATTTGGTTTTTAGGTTCTTAGGACTCTGTTCTTCCTGAAAATTATTTTAATAAAAATTAAAATTGCCCTGGCTGGTGTGTCTCAGTAGATCGGCACCAGCCTGCAAACCCAAGGATCACTGGTTCAATTCCCAGCCAGGGCACATAACCAGGTTGCAAGCCAGGTCTCCAGCCAGGTCTGTAGCTGGAGGCAGGTGAAAGGCAAACCATACAGTGATGCCTCTCTCCCTCTCTGTCTCTCTCCCTTCCCCTCTCTGAAAAATAATAAATATTTTTTAAAATAATAAAAAAATTAAAAACAAACTAAACAGCCAGGTCCCCAGGTGGAAGCAGGTAAAAGGCAATCATACATTTATGTTTCTCTCTCTTTCTTCCTCCCTCCCTGCCCTTCTCTCTAAAAATAATGAATAAAATCTTTTTTAAAAGTATCACATCCCTTAAAAAAAAAAAGTTAAAATTACTTTAGAACCTTTGAGTGAAATAAAAGTTACATTGCTCATACCAACAACAACGAATCGATATACAAACCAGGGATAACTAAAGTCATTATAGGTTCAACAAAAATAATTCCTGCCAAGCTCACCTGAATTTTAAATATGCTCACCAGCCTTGCAGAGAGAGAGAATTTCCTAATTGTGAAACATACCAGTTGTGGCAAGAAGAAATCGAATCTATTTCCTGATAAACTTCTGCACAGAATGGAAACTACTTGAGATGGATGACAGTGAGATTATGACAGTAAATGTATACCCGGTCGGATCACCATATATCGTACAAAGAACTTCAACTCATGGCAGATGCAAACTGGGGAGGTTAAATGAATGAAAATACCTCTTGGAATCTGCCCGTGGCTTTCTGCTTTTCTGCCTCCCCCTTTTCCTGGGCCCCCTAAACATCTGGTCACAGAAACAGGAAAAAGTCCCAGAAGTCACTCCTGCTTGTCAAATGCAGGCAGGTCACAAATTTAATGCTGATTAAAATTCCTGAATTTCAAAATCATCTAAATAAACTAGAATACAGCGCCAATGACACAAATTAATGTTTGACGAGGATAAATTCGCATCTGAGTTTAAAATTAAATCCACTTATAGCCATAAGATAGAGAGAAAATACGACAGGTCTTCAGAGGGAATAAAGATTCCAAGTTCATCGCAGGCTGCGTGGGGGTAAGAGCATGGGGGAGGAGTGCCCAGGGTTCCCCTGCCTGAAAGCCCGCAGGCTCTGTGTTTGAGAGCTGTGGGATCTCAGAAGTCAACCTAAGTTGAGATACCACCTCCAAAAATGACAATAATTACCTCTTAAGGAGTAATAAGACTAAATAACATAGTAAACATAAGAATAGTTTTAATAATAATCACAGTGGCATTTGTTACTTATTTGAACCATTAACTGCTGATACTGTGTAAGTATTCTACATTCATTATCATGTCCATCTGTACTCCATTATAGTGTACGGCACATAGTAGGGTTCTAATAAGTCATAGTGCTCATCATTAACTAGCTGGCCTCCTAGCATTATCTAGAAGGAACATTCGAAAACACTTAAAACTTCTTCCTATAGACTCTAAAATTTGTTGCATGCCATGTTGACTCTGTCCTTGTGAGGACCAGTTCTATCACAAACCATGTGTATCTATAATCAAAAAATCTTTTATACTAGGACTCTTCTTCTTTAAGACAACTATTTGTTTTCTCTGGTCATGAGGTCTCAAGAAATATAGTAAGTCTTTCTCAGTGGATGGTCACATATGCCTCCTGACTGTTATCGGCTTGGGCCACTTTGAAGAATGACTTTAACAGTTGTGACACAGACTATATCTGATGTCACAGTACTCGAAGCATACCTTCAATACATATTACAAATCTATCGACCTGATTTTGAATGCTGTCATAACAGTAAATCAAATTGAATCATATGGTTGCACACACCTGAAACTAAAATAATGTTAAGTCAACTGTATCTCGATAAACTTTTTAAAAAATTGTATAGTATTTATTAGGTGAAATGCTATCATAGAATACTATGGGCTGCACTAGGAGAAATTTAACAGATTTAGGGAACATCCAGAAGAAGGTAGCTGGGATTTTAAAGGCTGTAAAAATCATGCTTTAGGATTAACAGTTGAAAGACAATGAATATTTAGCATGTAAAGAAGATTGGGAGTAGGGGTGGGAAATAAAAAGGATCTTCTCCTAAAATGTTAGAAAGGATGCCCTGTGGAATCATGAATAGTTCTAGGATGTAAGCTAAAGGGAGGCGCTAAGGGTAAGTAACCCAAGAGCCAATGGAACCACATTAAGTTACAGAAAACTCTGTAATAAATACATCACCAGAAATGGTTAAGCAAGGACCAAACTATCCGATTCTGGGATTGTTACAGAAGGAATGCCCCCCACCTGCAATGTAATTTGGGATCACAGGTATCAAACTATGCCCCAAAGAAAAATCACACATGCTGCATTTGGCCCTACATATAACATTTTCCTTCTAATCCAAGTTGTGTATATATTTTCAAATTAGAAAGATATCATTAAATCTCCATATTTTCAGTTTCCCTTAAAAACCAGAAGATACGGCAACACTCAGTGCCATACAATGACAATGGGTTGAGGTCTGACTTAGACAGCCTATCATATTCCGTGACTGACACCACTTGTTTTCCTATTTCCCTGGGACTCCCAATTCAAATGATCTCTGGTGTTGGTGCAAACCATCAAGATTCTCTAACTGAAATGTGAAGAACTCTGGGTTTTGAGGCAGAAGAGGCACCAAAAATGAGTCCAACTTGCTTGAGTTTGTGTCCTTGGACAAAGTACTCCAGTTCTCTGTTTTCTAATAAAGAAACAATGTTCTTTCTACCATCCTGTAAGGTTGCAATTAAGGATGATGTGAAATAATTCCTGTAACAACACTGAAACACTTACAAAATTAAGATGTTATCACCAAAAATGAAGGGAGGTTTATTTATTGATTGCAAGGATAGATGATATGTCTTTATGAATTTTCTTAGAGTAAAAATAATTTAATTATGCGAAATACCTACATTTTGAAAGAGCACAGGTGAAATTGTACAGACCAGATGAAAATGGTAAATGCCAGGAGTGAAGTGCGTGTGTGTATGCATGTGTGTGTGTAACAGCTTTATTCCTGAGTTGAATCGACTATATTAACTAACAGATTTTATAGCTATTTCTTAACACTTCACCAAGAGTTTGAAAACTTCACCTTTTTTAAAGTACGAAAATAAACATATGGGAAAAAAGGTATGACACTGTAGCAATTTTCAGAAATCTCAAGTTTCAAAACAGAAAACAATGAATGCCTAATTACTGCATACAACACAAGCTTTGGGTAACTGCAAAACTCTCCATTTTCATACATCTGATTAGAAGCAGGGGTTGTCAAAAATCGCTGGAGTGGAGATACTAGAATTAGTAAGGGGATGAGCTACAGAGTGAATACAGCACATAGATGGTTCAAGTTCAGGTCATGGATGTGGTACAGAGGACAAAATGTAGCAACGCAAGGTTCTCAAAGTTTGGTCCTCGGATCAGCAACATCAGTTATCACTCTGAACTTGTTAGAAATGTGAATCCTCTAGCCCTACCCCTCACTTACTTAGACAAGAATTTTCGGGTGGACCTAGCAGTCTGTATTTTAAATTTCACCTTGAGGTGATTCTGACGCCTGCCAAAATCCCAGAACCATAAACCTAAGGTATATCTAGGGTAACAGTCACTGAAGAAGAATCAAGGAACTGGCCAGGGTAGTGGTGAAATTATCTACATAGAGATTACATTAATCAAAAATATGACCAGGCTAGTTCTGAGGAAAGAGTGAGAACCAACCAGGAGCTAATATCTTCAAGAATCTGGAAGTTTGTGGGTGACCATAATGAGGAAGTGTGGCTGGTAATATAGTTGGAGAGTTTGAATGTCCAATCAAACAGCATGTGGAAAGGCTGGAAGGAACAAGAACCTGAAAAGAACAAAGGTCAGCATGACCAGTGTGAGGCACAGCACGGTGCAAGATAAGGTAGAGAGGTGGGGAAAGGATATGATTCTAACCCAAGACAATTCTGGTCTTTCCTATTTACACCTTGCTCAGTACTTCTCACTTGGGTTTCAGTTAGTGTTTGTTTTAGGTTTCTTTCAGGGGCAGTGGTTGGGTACACAAAGAACTGAAGAGTTCCCTCACTTGTCCAGGCCTAGCAATGTACTGAAACCTAGATTTCTCCATGACCTCGGTGCTTTCAAGCACACAGGCCTTCTGACATAGTCCACGAAGTGAAGGTATAAAACAATTATTACTGTAAGTGTTCAGTTGATATAATCAGGATCACATAAAACTATTCACTAACCTATGGCACATTGACGATATCACCCAATTATGTTGATTACTTCCTCCTCTGAATACTAGTGGATTCATTTATTGTCTACAGCATCCAATTTCAGTCTTAATTATATGAAATAGTTTATCCCTCCCAGTCTGCTCTGGGTAAATGCATGCTCTCTCTAGGTTTTCCAAGGACAGAAGCATTGTCTTTACTTGTCTTCTATTCTCCCAAGGCCCCAAGGATATTTTGACCAAAATATAATTGTTAGTAATTTCATTGTGTAAAAATGTTCCTACAATTGAATTAAAAATAGAATTCTTGAAAACGAGCCCAAGACAGATATAATTATAGATCATCTCTTTTCCAAAATAATTCACAAGTAAAATAAAAAATGAGAAATATAAATACTCAATACCCTTCTTAAAACTACAATTTAAGCTTTTTGTAGACCTCCCAGGACAAAGGGGAGAGAAATGCCATCATCACTGACTTGAAGGAAGATGAAACTCTTCAATTTCACATAAAATAAAGTGTATTTGCTTCTGTATGAATCTCCCTCTGTATCACATTCTTTAACAAGAGATGGGGGCCCTGGCTGATAGCACAGTGGATAAGGTGCCAGCGTGAGAACCCAAAGGTCACTGGTTCGATTCCCAGTCAGAGCAACATAACCAGGTTGCAAGCCAGATCTCCAGCCAGGTCTGAAACTGGAGGTAGGTGAAAAGCAACCATGCATTGATGTTTCTCTCCCTCTCTGCCTCTCCCCCTTCTGTTCTCTCTGAAAAATAATAAATAAAATCTTTTAAAAAAAAGACATGGGAACCAGAAACATACTTCCTCCTCCAGGTTTCAAACCAGAGAGCTGATTATATACACACTATCCCTTAGTAAGTAACATTATGAAGAGTCTAGCTTCTCAGGACCAATTTGTAATCAGAGCATCAAGCCATATTGTATGAAAATGTCAATCCTGGCACAGCCTTGATGAGCTAAAACTGAACGCGCCGGCCAGTTTATCATAGTATCCATCTGCCCTCTTTTAAACCCGACAGGCCCCATTTGCAAAAAAACTTTCAGTTGGAGTGATTCTGCATCTGAAAAAGAACAGTACAGAGCATGGCTATATATTTTTCTTAACAGAAATAAATGCACAGGAGACATATAATAAAAATATTTTCTCGAAATTACATGACCCCAGATGTATGTCTCTCTTCACTATGATGTATAAAAATAAAAATCCTGCTGTATCTTCAGAGATACTTTTGTTAAAATGACATCATTCAATAAAAATGCATTACTGTATCTCAAGCATTTGAAATATATTATTTATATTAATAATATATATTATTTCTGTCTTTCAGCTTGTGCAGGGAATCACACAACAGCTTCTTTAAAGTAGGGTGAGGAGGCAGAATGGACTGCCTTTAATTCTGCATGCTGTTTAATTTCATTCTTCTTCCAATAAAACAAGGGATTTCCTCAAACAAACAAACAACAACAATAACCTTTGAGTTCCATGTACAACTTCCTATTTTGGCTGGTATGGAATTTCCCAGCTGATTAACTTAAAACATGCTTTTTAAGAAGTTTCACAGGTTGCAAGCCAGGTCTCCAGCCAGGTCCATAGCCGGAAGCAGGTGAAGGGCAACCATACATTGATGTTTCTCTGTTTCTCTCCCTCTCTCCCTTCTTCTCTCTCTGGAAATAATAAGTAAAATCTTCAAATAATAATAATAATAAAGTCCTCCTGGGAATTTTTTGTTTAGTTTGTTTTTATTTTTATTTTTTTATTTTTAAAAAATATTTATTATTTTTCAGAGAGGGGAAGGAACAGAGGCAGAGAAGGAGGGAGACATCAATGTACGGTTGCCTTTCACCTGCCTCTAGCTATGGACCTGGCTGGAGACCTGGCTTGCAACCTGGTTATGTGTCCTGGCTGGAAATCGAACCAGCAACCTTTGGGTTCATAGGCCAGCACCTTATCCACTGTGCCACCAGCCAGGGCAGTGGAATTAAAAAAAAAAAAAAAGTTTCACATACTTTCCTGCCTACCATCAGGACAGAATCGCCGCAGCCTCCTACATCAGTTCTACACTCAACAACCCACTGAGTTCATGTCCTAATTCATTCGTTGATTCAAGTCCATGCTCGTAAACAGCTGTTGGACTAAAGCTCCTGCAACAATCAGACGGAAGCTAAGACCATTCCATTAAACAAGTGAACAACTGCACACTAGGTACCTTTCCAGGTTTCCTTCCAGTTCACCAGGATTATCTGTCAGGCAAGGTCACTGAAAAATCCTGAACTTGGCAAAATGCACTTTTATTTTCTTATAATTTAAAAATAGCCATATAGCTGAGGCAGCTTAGATGGGATATTTTATTTTTATTTCAAGCAGCTCTTTCCTGGGGGGCATGTGCTACTGCATTTCTACCTCAAGCGCCACTAACTTACTTCCCTGCTGGCTCTCAAACCTGAGGACATTGGTCCTGCTCTCTGCTCTGCATGGAATGACAGCATTACGTCTCAAAAATACACCACTGTTGATCATTCTCAGCCTACATAAGTAGTGTCCTCCAGGTTCCTCAAGAACAAAAAGCACTGCCTTGACTTGTCCCTTATCTTCCCAGGACCCACATAATTGTGGGTGGTTTCACAGCACAAAAAAATTCCATGCGACAGTCAACACTGAATTACTGAAAGCTTGCACAATGTTAGCTCAACTCAGTGAGGGTACCCTTCTCTCTTTCTCTCTCTCTCTCACTCACACACACACACATACACACACACACACAAGTAGGCTAATTCCAAGGTTTAGAGTCTTATTCACTACACTTTTCTGTAGCTACATTAATCCCAACAGACCCATATAAGGGCAGATCACGCAGTTCAGGAAAATGAAGAGGCAACTAAGTAAGACTTAATATTGAAAATCCCCAGGATATGCCATTTAAATTTTTAAAAACAAGGTATATTATACGCTGCCATTTGTGTGGAAATACACTTCTCAACCCCATAGATGGCATGAAAAATGCAGAAGAAAGACCCCAGCAACAAGGCAAACTGGGGACTTGGGATCAGAAATGGTAGAATACTTGCTTTTTGCCAATATGTGCTATTAAGCTTTTTAACATTTCTATAGTGTTATTAAAATTAACCGTATTTTCTTTATTTTTTAAGATTTTATTCATTATTTTTCAAGAGAAGAGAAGGGAGGGAGGAAGAAGAAGAGAGAAACATCAATGTATGGTTGGCTTTCACCTGCCTCCAGCTGGGAGCCTGGCTGGAGGCCTGGCTTACAACCTGGGTATGTGCCCTGGCTGGGGATAACACTGGTGACACTTCAGTTCGTAGGCTGGTGCCAATCCATTGAGCCACACCAGCCAGGAAATTGACCATATTTTATCATCTCTGCCCCCCGCCCTGGTCCAGAAGTCATCAGAGTTCCCAGAACAAGTCCTTTACACACCAAGCCTGAGGAAACCAGGCTCTCTTTCTTGGCCTGTGTTAGTGCCTTTAAACATGAGGGTAATACCCTCCAGGTGGGGAAAGCGGACGTGGCTCAGTAAGAATTTCAGAGAAAGTTGACCACAGTAAGCATAAATATTACCTTTGAAAATTTTCTTTCAATTATATGTGAGTATGTTCTATCTGCACAGGGACCTGTGTGCGGCGGGAAACCGAAAATAGAGGAACAGGAGACATTTATAAATAACACAGAGTAAAAGGCCTGTTTTTCAGAAACAGTTGTGTCCATTGTTCACGTGGCTACGTACTAGGTGAGGATGTAAAATACGTCCCTGAATGTGCAGTGTAGGAGCGTGAAAGCCACAGGACAAGAGGCTCTCTAAGTGGCTTCCAAGCGTGTGTGTAGGTCAAGTGCAGAAAGTGTTGCACAGTGAAGCTGGCAAACAAGAAAAAGCTTCATTCCAGTCCCTGCTCTGCCACGCATGACAGTGAGGGTTTACTGCCATGAACATCTCAATTCCCCTCGGCATTACTTCTCAATACTTTCCTGCACTGACTTCCACTTTTTTTCTTCAACTATTCCGGGGTTTTCCTGCCCTCACTTTTCAGCAAAATCCCCACCATTGGTTTACTCGGCATGTGAGATGAGAAAACACACATAAAGAACTTAGAACCACATGCATACGTAGTAAGTCCTCCATAAGTGGCAGTGTTAGCCATAGCAGAAGCAGTAGTAGGCTGTGTGGTGGTGGTGACAGGGGTAATATTTATCCTTGATGCACATCAAAATGTCACCATAAGATGAGAAGTACAGGGTGAGATGGTAGATCTAGACAGCTAAAGTAGCTTAAAGATATCTTACTTGCAAAGTGTGGCATCTTAGGAGGACCGTAGGAAACCCGCAGTTATGTGAGGCCCAAAGGAGTTCCTCTCCCAGGGAAGGGTCGGGCAGGCAGACTAGCGAGGGGAGGGAGCCGTGCCCTGGTGGCAGGGGTAAAGTGAAGTGTTCTCCCTTGGGCCCAACTCTCACACACCAAATCAAAATCAGCAGCAGGCACCAATAATCTCAGGCTGACCATGGGTGACGGCAAAGGGCATTCTTAGCTGCGCCTTTTTTCCTTGAATCATCCCAGTCTCGTTCCTCTGGGTTGGTTTGGAAGCCTTTTGGAATGAAGGGAAGGTGCTGTGTTGGGACACTTCTGCTGCCTCGTCAGCACTGATTATAATGCTTCCAAAGGATCATCCACAATATATCACACCAATGATCCATGTCTTACCTATACCGTCTCTATAATATTGACACTATGTGATAAAAACCTATGTGTTAACAATGTTAAGAGTACTCTGTACACATCTGTGTGTCTGAGATGCATTTAGGCTGGTCCATTTAGTTAGACTCCAAGGCAGCCCAGAGGCAGAGAAAGGGGTCCCAAGGTAGACTGCTTCCCATCTAAAAAAGCATTAAGAAAAAGGGGAAGTTGCCCTGACCAGTGTGGCTCAGTAGCTTTGGCATCATCCCACAAAGTGAAAGTTTATTGGCTCCCGATCAGGGCACTTGCCTGGATTGTGGGTTCCATCCCTGGTCAGGGCACATACAAGAGGCTTTCTAACATCCATGTTTTTCTCCCAGTCTTTCTCCCTCCCTTCCCCTCTCTTCCTAAAAACTAAATAGGAGGGGAATGTGATCAGAACCACTACTCTGCCAACAGCCATGTGTCAAGGGCTTGGCAGTGAACTTCCATATATCTCTACATTTCCTTGATACATCACACTCAAAAGCATCACAGAGACACCTGTCAGGCCATGTTTCCTTGTTTGAAAAGTAGACAGGGCACCTCAGAAGCTCACTAGGCCTTGCCAAGTGGCGCAGGACCTGCAAGGATGCTCTCTCACCGACTTCCCTGACCTGTGGATTTGCCCTACCAGCGAATCATTCCAGTCTTGCTTCCCTACTTTTCAGCATGAGCTTTCTCATGGAATTTTGCAGCGTCCAGGCTGTGCATATGCAGAAGGCTTCTAAGCATGCCTTCAAAGCCACAGGTAGTTCACCATGGATGTGTTGATCACTCTCAGCTGTGTGTTCAGAGTCCTGGGCTAGCAGACAGCAACCTCTGGCTCTCACACTGACTCTGGTGCTAACTTGCCAGGTGACTTGAGGCAAGTCCCCTTCCTTCTCCCAGCCTCACTTTTCTCATCTCTCCTATAAGCTAGTAGTAGAACTAGATTATCTCTAACCTTGGTTCTAACTCCAGAAGCCTATGAATTCTGAGAACTTGTGGGCTGAGAAACAAAAGTATCTTTCTGAAAACTAATTAAACGTACAGATAAAAATCACATTAACTTATACAATAGAACATTCCTTCTAATTATATCTTAAGCGACATCACAGCGGGACTTGCCCAAAGCCACCCACGTATTAATCACCAACTGCCGGCACCCTGGGCTCCTCTCCCAGGAAGAGCCAGCACCTCTGCGGACATATCTCACCACAGGCTTTCAATTCCCATGTTCCAATGACCACTTTTCCATGGCCACCTAAGTTTCAATGGGTCCTTTAAATATATTTTGTGAGTTTTCTATCTGTCACATGTTGTCCTGGGGGCTGAACTCAAGAAGCTTTTATGTGAGTATACACACCGAGTAGCAGATGTAGAGGAGTAAGTGGACCTGCAGACTGTAGTTTATGTGGAGGAAACACCTAAAGACATCCAACTCAGCTCACAGGGAGTCAAGGGAGGTTTTCCAAGAAGCAATGTCTACGCAGAGACTTAAAGCTGGCGACAGTTAACCAAGCAAAAGCCCCAGGGGATGGATCCAGGAATACTTCCCAAGTGCTGAAAAGGGAAAGCAAATATTAGGAGGTGATTTAACCAACTCAAAACCATCCCTCCAAATTCAAAAGATGCTTACCTAGAAAAATTCTATTTGACCTGCTAGTAATGGGCTCAGTGAGAACAAAAACCAGAACAGGTTTCACATTCAACACTGTGTCTTAGTGCCTAAGGAAGAAACAGTGACTCATACCAATGCCACAGTGTCAGTGGAGACGGAAAGAACAGATCTGGACCTCAAGTCTGCCTATCACTTAGGATCAGGGTGACCTGAGCTTAAAGAATAGACAGACCTAATCTCCCAACTTCTAAGATGTCAGCCTTACCCTGGGTTAAATGGGGCCTGACACATGGCAAACGTTTCACATATACACTGTCCTAGCAAGTCGGTGAGCCCTCACCACGTGCCAGGTGCTATGCTCCCGTACTACAGTCAGGGCACACAGGGGGGCATCCTGCCCTTCTCTTTAACGCTCAGGTGAAGAAACGGAGACTTGCAGACATTCAATAACCAGACCAACGTTACACTGGCTGGCAAGGCGGAGATGGGCATTGACCCCTCGTTGTCCACACTTAGACCCCAGGTCTTAACCACTTCCACACACCCCCTATGCCAGGAAACTAGCTGAAAAGGCAAGAAGTTACCAGCCTGGTAAAGATGCAGACACTGTCAATGTAAGTTATTCCTTGGTTTGCAATCTCTTCACAAACAACTGTCATTATTTAAAATACATGTTACCATTGTTGATTATCAAAGCTACCTAAGGCTCAATTACCATCTTTGAGTAAGAGGTCGAGGTTAAAAGCAACCGATTCAGAAAATAAATTTGGATCTGAAAAGGCAAAGAGGACAAAATGGTTTGCTGAACAGGGTGTCTGGCACCTCTGGCCACTCGTCAATGAAACGGAAGGGAAAAGATGCTCAGGTCTGCAGGGAAAAGAACCTGTGGGCCAGGAAGACACACAGGGCCAGTGACGACACCTTCTCACCTGCAGGAGGCGGTGCTGACATATTCTGCCAGAGTCAAAAGTGTGATAATGACGGGAGGAAAGGGGTCTTTCTTACACCACAGCTAGAGCCACTAACACTTGTGACCCTTTTGACACCTTAGCACACCGGCCTGGCTCATGGTGTCACTTTGCGTTGAGTAGTTTTAGCACACCCACTGCCGTGGATGCACTGAAGGGGCATTCCATGTTGCCTTAAATGCTCTGCAACTTGGCCCAGGAAATGCCGAGCAGAAAGCGCATCTCACGGTTACTACAGCTCTCACGGAGCTTTCACAGCTGCCTCTGGGGTGACCAGCTTGTCCCCTTACTTGAGGGACCTGCCGCGTGCGCTGCAGCAGACAGAGTACACTACTTTCTGCGTGTGTATTTTGCTGGAAGCAGGAGGGGCTTGGAGGTGTTCTCTGGAGGTGGCTGGGAAGGGATCCACAGCATCAGATGCCAGGAGCTACAGAAAACTGGGGCAAATGATAATGTGCAGATGCAGACTTAGAGCAGGGACTAAAAATACAGATTTCTGGGCTCCTTGCCCCAAGATTCAGTAAGCCTCTCGGGGGTCCAGGAACTTGACTAAGATGCTCATGTGACCTTGATGATCAGCCAGGCATGATAATCACTGGTGTGGTAGGGACAAGGCTAGACTGCGGCTCAAGCTCTCACGACACTTGTCCCAATTCTGGCACCTGCTGGCTGAAGGATCCCTGGCAACTCACTTCTCAGTTTCTTCAGCCACTTCTCACTTTCCTCAATCAATCATGTGGGAAGAGAGCGTGCCTGGGAAAGATCTCCAAGGACTTTGGGCCCCATCAGCCTGGAATGGACTGTTAGGATTAGGAGCCAGCGTGGTATGTAACTGGCACCTTACACCCTGCAGTCAACCAAATCTGGGTTCACTTGCTGGACCATAGACAACTGATATAACTTCTCTGGGACAAGTCTCATCATTTCTCCATTTCCTAAATTATAAAATGCAGACGATAATAGTGCATTAGTTTTGGTGAGTGTTAAATAGGCTCAGGAATAAAGAATGCCCAGGACAGTGCCCCGCCGAGTGCTCAATACCTGTTAGCCATGGACATCCCTGACAAGGTCAACCAGAAGAGCTGTCTGCCGTCCCCTGGAGCCACTGTGATTAATGAGGTTCACAGAGAGGTAACCCTGACTGAGCAGTTGTTGAGCTTGTCCTTTTATCAAGAGAAATTCACAAGAAATGAGCTTTCTGGGGGCAGACGGAATATACCAGAGGAGGTATTAGACCACATCTCTTAGGAGGAAATATAGGAACGAATAACAAAAGGGTGTTATACCACCTATTCTGTGGTATCAAAGTGCAGTTCAGAGATGATCTGCTAGAGAATCAACTGGGATTCTCAGAGTGGCACATTCCTGCCTCTAGTGGGTCAGGCTCCCAGGAGAACAGGTCCTGTAATTTGCTTTTCTCAGAAGCTATCCAGCAGATACATCCCTTAGAGGAGTTAATGAATCGTTTACAAATATGGTTAATAAAACAATCTACCTTAATTCTCTGGTCCTGTGCTTACCCAAAGAGAAACAAAGAAGGCAAATGCACTTGTGCATCTGTGCCTTTACCAAGAATCTACATTTCTTATATTCTTGTCCTCTCCAACACAGCTGGGGTCCAAGTGGGCGCCAATTTCTGCACCATTCACCACTCCCCAGAGAAACAAACGCTATCCAGTGGCCGGCTACTTAAGGATGTGGATTCCATCAAATTCGTCAAAAGGGCAATATGGTTTATAAGCATTAAATACACTCTGCTTCCTCTGCCTTCTCCGTTCTCCCACCTGTTCTCTCCTCCCCGACTTCCCCACCCCTGTTTCCATTCCCTTCCCTTTACTTTCCTCTCTCACACTCTTCAGATTTCTTTTCCCTCCCTCCACTTCTCTCTCCCATGTCTCTTCCTCTTCTTTCCCACCCAACCCAAGGCTTTTCTTCTCTCCCTCCATCTTTTTGTTTCTGTGTATATGTGTCTTTCTGATTGCCCCTCTTGCTCTGACTCTGGGTCTCTGTCTTTCTGTGACTCACCCCGCCCTCCATGTTTTTCTCGTCTGACTCTGTGCATCTGTCTTTTTGCCTCTCTCACCTACAAGACCTTGCTGCGCATTTCTCCTCTGGAAGCCTCAGCTTCTGGCTCCCCTGGCAACACAGAGCCCCCAGGGGGCATGTTGGTGGCCAATCATGTGTGTGCCCTGTGTTAAATCAGCCAGTACCCTCTATAAGTCAAGAGGCTCACTCTACACTCATGTTTTGGTGACCTGCTGCCAGAGGACCCTAGTGACGCAGGTACCTTGTGGGGAGTAAACTAAATTAGAGCCGAAAAGACTCAGCAGCTAATTACACACTGGAAAGAGCAAAGCCAAGCAGCTCTGATGCCCAGAGCTTCCCCTGGGGGTGCAGCAGCCAGCCCTAGGAGTGGAGGGTTCTTCTGCACTTCGGAGTGTCCATCACTTTGTTTCCATGGTACACACTGCTCACTGCAACAAGGGTGTGTTGTGAAAGATTTAGCATCTCAGAATCTCCATCAATCTTGTCAAAGCCAATAAACCTCCTCGAAAGACAAATGTAAGTTAAAACAGAGTATCTTCAATGCATGCCACCTCCAGAGTAACTATATCACCCCCACCCACACACCTCCCCCGCTGCTGCTCCATCTTCCAACCCGATCCCATCTCGAAGTGCCTTCTTTACAGGCAGCTCCTGCCCTGAGCAGGGAAAACTGTCCGCAAGTCTACAGGTGGGCAAACTCAGGGATAGAGAAATTATACGGCACACATTGGAAGGTGCTACTTTCCAACCACATCCAGGGCCCTGGGTACTGTGCACACTCAAAATCACTTAAGGATGATTAGTTGAGAAAAAACTTTTTCAAAGTGCAGCCACTCCCTCTCAATTCCAATTTCCATGGGCAGGTGCAGAACTTCGTGTCTCTCTGGTCTCTTTTCATCCTGTTCTCAAACTTGCCCCATCTCCACACTGAAGTGTGCACACCATGTGTATGCATGCTACACACACACACACACACTTTTTCATCTGAGTCTCAGGATTAAAATGTAGTAGGCATGTAATGAAGAATAAACTCAGGCCACAGCTCCTGGTACTCCAGCCATTCCCCCTCCCCTTGGCAGAATACAGAGAGCCAAAATGCTGAGGTCTGGCGAGGAGCCCAGCCTAGGGAGCTGGAATACCCGCCACCAGGGGCCGTGAAGAAGGCTGGAGCTTGCATCTGAGGACCAGCCAAGCCCACGTTGCTGCAGCTGAATGGCCCCTCAGTTGCCTGCAAGTTGAAACCTCAGTCAGACATACAAAGAGGCCACTGTTTTCCAACAGGAGGCATTTGGATGCCTCACACACTCACCCCAAATCAGGCCCAAGAGCAGAGAACGAGTTTCCTCACTCATGTTCAGCTACACCCCTAGAAGGCAGTGGCAGCCTGTGCCCTGGGAGAGAGCAGTTCCCCTCCCCATGCCGGTCACAGGAAGCCAGAGCAGGCCACCTGTTGGACTCTGTCGGGCAGCCCTAGATTATGCGCCCCCAAACCTGCACCTTGCAGCAGGGCACCCAGGGTGCCTAATCCATCAAAAACAAATACATTTCACTCACACCTCCTTCTAAGGCTACCTTTTCTGGTCGCAATCGCATACATGCACACTTCCTTAATATTTCACCAGTCACTTCTGGGTAATGAAGCACCCCTTGCCTCCCTAGGGTCCGGGGCTGCCCACAATCTCTGAGCATGCCCAAGTGGCTGCGGATCTCCAAGCACTTATGCTGGGTGCCTGCTTAACGTGGGGGTGGCTGGCAAGCCCCAAACAGCTTGTCAGTGGGGAATAGTTGGTGGTCTGCTCCAGTGAAAGGGATCTCTGTCCTTGGTTCGGAATTAAAGGCATTCGGGGAAGCCCCATAGGCAACTGGCTTAGGAGAGCAAACGCTGCCAAATCTCAGGATAGGTGCAAGGAGACTCAACTTTCTCCTGTCTCCTAGCCACCTCTGCAAGCTCCCAGCCTGGGGGACAGCAGGGTGAAGGGCTCTGCTACCACAAGACTATACTCACCCCTGGGTATTGACGCTGCCCCGCCGAGGACCCCAGAAGACTGACCCGAGAGGGACCCTCAATCCGCTTTGGGTGTCTTGCTTCTCTCCCTGGCCACGCGGTGAAGGCTACGCGCTCCCAGCTGGGCTGCCGAGGGCAGTCAATCCCATGGGTGGCGAGTTGGCAGAGGGCGCGCTGCCCGGCTGGGGGCGCATTGCTCCCAGGGCTGGCGCAGGCTGCGGAAGGGAGAGGGGCTCCCAGGGAAGTTGGAGGCGCTGGGGGTGGACTTTGGACTTCGCGCTCGCTCAGGCTCGAGTGGCCGGGCGCTTCTGACAGGATAAACCAGGGACTTGCCCAGGAAATTGAAGCTGGTGTGCGCCAGGCAGCTGCGGGAAGCCTCCGCCGGCTGCCGCCTAGAAGCGCAGAAACCTCGGCTGCTTTGGAGCCCGGGCGGGCAGCCACTGAAGCAGAGCCGGAGCGAGAGCAGCGCTACCGCCTCCCAGCTGCGGACGCCCCTTGCTCAGATTCGGGCGAGCCCTGTTCGCTGCGCCCCTCCTCCTCGTCGTGTCCTCCCCGCTGCTGCTTCGCCGGCTGGCGGGCTGGGCTGGCTAAACGCTGGGCAGAAGGCGGCGCAGCGCCCGCAGCATGGAGGGCTACCTTGCTGGCTGGGCTGGGGCCCCGGCAGCGGCAGGAGCGCCGCCTCCTGCGCGCCCACGAGCCCACGTGCCGGAGCCCCCGTGCGCGTGCTCCGGCCAGCCGGGCTGGAGGGAGGGAGGGAGCGAGGGTGAGCTGCGGGTGGGGGCGGCCGAGGGGAAGCCACAGAGAGGCTCCGGAGAGCGCAAGGCTGCTGCTGTCTGCGGCTCCAGGAAGACCAGCGTGCGAGACTCCCCCGCCTCCCCTCCCTGTGCGGAGCGGCGGGGGCCTGAGAGACAGGGGTTGGGGGTGCGGGCGCTCAGCTCTGCAGGGTCAGTCGGGGCAGCGCCGGGGGTAACTAGCTGTCTCCACTGAGGCGCGGCTTCCAAGTAGCCTTGAACCCCCTCACCTCTCCCCTGAGTACAGTGGGGTTCGGAGACACCCGGTGAGGCCGTATGCAGATCTCCGCGAGAGCCTGTTCCAGCTTGCCCCGCCTTCCTCCCAGAGTAAGCACTTTTCCCGTTAACCAACGGACTCCTAGGGGCTCCTCCTTCCAGGGAAAAATGAGTTGTCGCGCAGGATGGGCCTGACAACCTCCAATCAGGTGACAAATAATCAGTGAGCACTCACTTTGAGTGATGCCAGGCCAAGCGCTGGGTCTCCCTCCCCGGGGAGAAGTAGCTGCGGCGCCAGGCTCTGCTGCCCTCAGGCCAGCCCTCCTGGGCCTCCCTGCTTCAGGAGTAAATTGGGGGTCCTACCTGGCAGGAATAAGAAAGACAAAGTAAATACCTATGGGAATTATTTCTAAATTAAAAGATACTTCAAAAGGGGGGTACTAGATCAATACTAACAAGAAATGTGATTAGATTTTTTTCTAATCTCAATCATAGGAAATGAGATTCCTAAGGAAACTTAGCAGCTAGCAAAACTCACTATGGGCACCATGTGCAATCACTTAAGAGATTTCTCCTTTCATCTTGTTTATATCTTAATCAGGGAGCTGAAGCCCAAAGAACACAAATGGCTCACCCAAGGTCACACGTCCACTTTGATTGGGTGTGTCCACGTGTGAGTGGACCCAATCTCCCACTGCCAGTCCTGTGCTTTTCCTGCCACAGGCCAGTACACAAATTATGTTCAGCATTTGTGGGGTGAGCCAACAGCAAAGGGAGAGAGGTTCATTCCCTCCAGGATTTCCAAAAAAGGCTTCATGAAGTAAGTGGAATTTAAGCTAAATGTTTTTTAAAAGTAGGCAGGATTGGGATATCCAGAAAAGTGAGGTCATCCAAAAGGAAGAGAAGTCAAAGTAAAAGATGCAGAAGGACAGGTCACAGAAGCAGCAAACATCTGGCAGAGCAGAGAGCTACCTAGGTGAAGGGGAGCCACTTAAGGGTTGTAAGCAGTGTAAGAAAAATAATGATCAGTATGGCCCAGAACACAATGGAAAGAGGAAAGATGGGGGGAAGGGATGACAGGAGTTGCAAGTGGAGAAAACCATTAGGTCAAGGCAACTATCTGGATGCCCAGAGATGGAAAGTCTGATGGAAGTGTCTTGGCAAGCTGAAAAAATGAAACTCTTCTGTCCCTGTTCTTAAAAGTCTGCTTTACAGGAAGCACTCTGCTGTTGATCGCAGGGGGCACTCTAAGGAAAGGCATGTGTGTAGGACATACAATAGGAAACCTGGGGGAGGGGTGCAGGGGGATAATCCTCAGAGGCAGCAGGTTAGCGGGGCTTTTCCCAGTGACTGATCTGAAGCTTACTTAACTCCCTTGATTTCCATTCAGCACCTGGGAACTGGACAGCAGCAGTCTTTGGAGAAAGCTGGGGTAGGTAAGCATTTTTATCAACCAAAAGTGAAAATCAGAAAGGGAAAGAAAAATGTTTTCTTTTAGTTCTTAGAGACTCTTGAATTAACAAATAAATGGCTTCAAGGGATTCCTCTGGTCTTGCACTGGAAACACTCTATTTCCTGACATGGACCCGCAGCAACAGAATCACAGGAGAGTCTACCAGGGATAAAATCTGAGCTGCTTCACACATCAACTGAATCCCAATCCTCAGCTGAACAAGATTCAGAAGGATGTCTCTATCTGTTCCTGTCCTAAACTGATGTTCATCAAACTCTTTAGTATCATACACAGCAAAAAAATTAAAATGTATATATTACATCTTTGCTATACACACACTAAAAATATATAACTAAAGTTTCACAAAACCACACATATCTTTATCTGTGATTGACTTCAACATTTTCTATTCAATTTACTTTATACATATATTTAAAACTACTGGTCATAATCTACTAATTGATTCCATGACCTGTTAATGGGCTCAAGTTTGTGATTTAAAAACCACTGAGTTGTGCTATTAAGTCTTTCTGTCAGATTTCTGGTTGCACATATGTATCTTACCTCTTCTACTAGACCGTTAATTCCTTGAGGTATTTTCATATCACTGAAATATAGGTCAGAAGTTAACAGGGGGTTTTGTATGTAGAAGTAACTCAACAAGTCTTCCAGGGGTGAATCAATCAATAAATGCATAAATGGATGGAAACCAGGGGCTGGGTGCAGGCTGGGAAAGAAGAACAAGAAATCTGGAATGTGGGACAAAACTAAGAAAACATGTAGCCAAAACTCCAATTCCCTGATACAGTATCAATGGACTATGTGTAAAAAACATCATTTCTAAAACAATTATGCATCCTAAGTGTTCCACCATCAGCCAGGACCTTATTTTCCAATAGAGTTTACCTTTATTGTTTCACAAAATTCCAAACTTTGGGGACTTGAGGATGAAGGAAAGCAGCTGAATAGTTACCATGGATTATTACAGGGGGAAAAGAAATGCAGAAATGACTTAGTTCCCACCTGACATGAAAAAGGACAGCCTCTCTTACCCTTGTCATCCTAGGACCCTGGGTCGGCAAGGGGAGAGCTAGAATTACTTCTGAATTGTGGCAGAATTTTTCTGAGTACATAGATACTTGGCAATTATAGCTCTCCAAAATTCAAAATGACTCTTTTTGGAGGCAGTAATTTCCCTGTCACAAGAAATGTAACAACAAGAATGCAAAAGGGCTATTGTTCACTAACCAACAAAACTTCAGAGCGGGGAGTATTATGAGTTATTTAATATAAAGTCAAAACCTAAAGTGTGAATATCAGAGTCACAACACGTCATACTGCTAACTAAGTATGAGAGCTCAAGTGTCCCCTGGTGCAAGTCCTCCTTTTAAAGGAGCCCAAGGAAGTTATCACAGGCTCCCTCACCACAGGGTGTACAAGAAGGCCATAGGTCTAGGATGGGATCTCGGGCTTTGGGACTCTGTCACTGTGACTGCCCATTATATTTTACATTAGGAATGCTACAGACTCAGTTAGGAATCCTGACTTCAGTGCAAAGAATGATTGATGAATTGTCTGAAAGGACTAAAGAGTGGATAAAACTGTTGAGTATCTACTATGGACTAGACCCCGAAGCAGGTATTTTGTATGCTTTATTTCATAAAATCCCCATTTTTAAAATTCATAAAGTAAAAAACAAAAAACCTCCATTTTGCAAATGAGGAAAGGAAGGCCCACGCAGGTTAATGATTTGTCCAAGATATTAAGGCTAGAAAGTTCCAAAGCAGGTTTTGAACAAAAGCCTGTTTTACTCCTAATTCCACAGTGTCTTCCCTATGCTTTGCTTCCATCCATGGAAGATTTCAAGCAAAAACTGGGTGGAAGCTGGGAGGACAGAACCCTGATTGGAACGGAGGACTGAAGTAGCTGATTTGATAAGTGTGCCCTTGTGCTGAGAGGCTGGGATGCTGTGAAGGGTTGTTCACATCAAGGTGGAAATACTGAGCACCCCTTGCTGCGCAGAATCCACAAACGGACTCGGGGTGGCCCATTACACTCGACCGCTAATGCTACTGTTGAAAGCGGCATTGGCTGAAGCTCACCAGTAAATTCTGCATCAGAGGAATTTCACTCCCAATGTAAAGTAGGTTCTCCTGTTTGTCAGAGTAACTGACACCAACCTAAGTTAGTTGTGGGGGGCAGGGGAGGGGCAGGAAATTAATATCAACTAATCTAGGAACTCACACACTTGGAAAGTAATGAAGTACTACCTCTGGAGGGGACTAGAAGGTGAAAATGGAATCCCTCTAGATTTCATAATTCTTTTTTCTCTATCCCTATCTTTGTATCTCTCTTCCATCTCATTGTCTTGCAACACTTTTGCTTCTTTCCTTTCTTGCTGTAAAGACCTCTATGCTTCTCTGCTCCTATGGCAGACAATGCCCATTCCATGCATTTTACATGCACTTCTTAATCTGCTGTCTCAGTTTGGAGTCTTTTTACCAGGAGAGTATCTCATTGGCTAAATGTCACCCCTGGACCATCAGACAAAACCGGGTGCAGTCACTGTACCCACAAAGCTGCTCAGAAATTCACCCTGTGAATTAGATACGAAGGGCAGAGGTCACTGAAGGTGAGTCCCAGGAAGAGTGCAGGCACGTGGCTGCCACACTCCCGAACTGAAGTCTGATGCTCTGAAGTGGTACTGGTGGCCTCAGTATATGTGCAATAGATTGTGTGGAAGACATGGAGGCCGCCTGGGGAATATGAGGCTTTGTGACATCACAGCTGGTTTAAAACCTTAAAGTTTGATTGAGCCCCTTTTAAAGATCCCTGCCACCGACGTACCTGCTCAGACAGGCCAGAAATAATGAGAGCTAATGAATGTCTGAGGCGTATTTACCTAAAGATTCATTCTGTGCCTACTTTCCTGGGAAGAACACTGATTTGCGCTTCAAAGAACCTGGATGCAACCCCTGGCTCCGCCTTTACCTGTTGAGCAGCTTTAGGCAAGTTTCCTCACCTCCCCAAAACTGGGGACCAGTAAGCATGCCCTGCCTATCTCAGAAAGTTTTAAGAAACAAACGAGCTAACATCTGTAAAGCTGGCACTGTGTAAAAGCTAAAGCACTGAGTAAATGCGAGAGCTTATTAGTAATACAAGAAATAATGGGAAGCCAATGAGTTGTAACACTTCAGTTACCTTTACAAATATTCCACCATGCTCTTTGAAGTAGGGAAAAAATCATGCTGCAAGGAATGTAATGAATGTGAAGTGTGTTGATTCTATTTTTACGAGGCAAACTTGAGTGAGAAAGACCAGTGCAGATCAAAGTGAAGGGCTGACAGTGCACAGTTTTCAAGCAATAACCTGAACCTCCAGAAGCAGCAGTAATGCCAGCAGCGGCAGCACCAGCAAACCAACAACAGTAACACGGTACGGTTGGCATGTTCTATGCAGGTGCTCGCTGAATTCACATAACCCTTGCCTGGCTTCCTTCACCACCTCCGTTTTAAGGGTGGAGAAACTGCAACAAAGCAAGTAAATAATTTAGCCACAGCTCTCCAGATGACAAGTGGTCGAGTCTGAGTTAAACCTTAGTTTACCTCGATCCAAAGTTCAAGTAAACAACCAATAAACTACTCCATATTTATAATCCTCAGAATGAATACATGATAGATGCCAAGTTTTGGTGGTGGAAAAAAAATGTATTGTGTAAAGGAAAGACTCTAGCAATAAAAAACTAATTGGTCATTAATCCATCTATGTTGTTGGCACATGATGTTTTTTCATTAAATATGATCACTAAATAGAGTAACTAATCACTATATATTTATTAAAATAGCTTAAAGAATGATAATACCAATTATTGGTGATGATACTGAGTAACAAGACTGCTCATTTATTGCTAATGGAAATATACAAAATGGTAGAGTCACTTAGAAGACAGTGTGGTAGTTTCTTAACAGCTAAACATAGCTT
Source organism: Noctilio leporinus (assembly GCA_004026585.1). Classification (NCBI taxonomy): domain Eukaryota; kingdom Metazoa; phylum Chordata; class Mammalia; order Chiroptera; family Noctilionidae; genus Noctilio; species Noctilio leporinus. The sequence continues at coordinate 438,081 of PVIW01000257.1, forward strand.
TACCATGCATTTGAGAAACTGTACTCTTTAAGGTATTTATCCAGTTCAAGAGATCTCCACACAAAAACCTGCAGGCAAGTATTTACTACAGCTCTATTCATTGCAAAAAACTGGAAGCAACCAAGATATCTTTCAACAGGTAAATGGACAAGCTGCAGCACACTCATACAATATGTAGAATACAACAGTTTTCAGCTATCAGCAGAAATGAACTATCAAGCCATGCCAAGACACAGGTCAACCTTGAGTGCATACTGATAACTGAGAAAAAGTGAACTTAAAAGGGCAACATGCTACGTGAGTCAGTATAAGTAACATTTGGGTAAAGGCGAAACCATAGAGGTGGTAAACAGATCAGTGTTTGCCAAGAATTTTGGCAGGGGTGATTTTTAGGGTAGTGAAACTATTCTATCAGATACTTAACTGATAGATAAATAACACGACACATTTGTCAAAACCCGAAGATCATTACAACACAAACAGATGTATGCAAATTAAAAAATCATCTAGAATGTTGGGCACTCTTAGGAAGTGACTGTGACAAGAAACTCTAACTATATTACAAATGTATGATACAGCCTCACTGAAGAAAGTGGAGTGAAAAATGTTGACTGAAGTAATTAGGAATGAGTGAAGTCTGTAAAACTAAAGGCAAAAGGAACTGTATAAAGCACTATACTCTAGTTGATTATGTTTATCATGGGGGATACAAGTTAACAATTATAAAACTAAAATGACTGGTAGATGGTGGGAGTCAAGTTTCTCACACTTGGAGTGGGAAATTTCAAATAAGAAATGGGAGAAGCCCTGGCTGGTGTGGCTCAGTGAATTGAGTGCTGGCCTGCAAACCAAAAAGGTCGCTGGTTTGATTCCCAGTAAGCCCACATGCCTGGGTTGCTGGCCAGGTCCTCAGCTGAGGGTGCACAACAGTTCTCTCTCTCTCTCTTTCTCCCTTTCTTCCCCTCTTTCTCTTTCTAAAAATAAATAGGTAAAATATTTTTTAATGGGAGAAAACTAGAATGATCCATGTGATAATGGATTAGAGATGGAAGTATCACTATGAAATCATGTTTTGATACCAATACAGATAAATACATGTCAAAATAATTACAAATATGGAAACATATGGAGGTTTACGTACACACATACTTCCTTGCTCTGTTATCTGAGCTGGCCTGAAAGCAATGACAGCCCAGTAACCACCAGTGTACCAGGCATCCAGAGCACAGTTTCTAAAACCATTTACCCCAAAAAACAACCAGAGCCCCTTGGGAGAAATGGCTGATTCTAGAACTGTAGCTAGAAATGTAGAAAATGATTCGGGAGCACCTTGTAGTGCAAAAAAGTGATTAAGTGCTCAAAATACACACGCACACACACACACACACACATGCAATTTGGAGGCATAACAGACAAAGGAACCAACTAAAAAAGCTCCCAGTGCACCAAAACTGGAACAAGTTAAACAACAAATTAGAATACTATTGGATTACAACCCAAAGCGTAAATATTCATGTGTCCACATTGATATAAATAAGTGATTGAATAAATAAATGGGGAAATAAGAGGCAAATCTCCCATACAGAAGAATTACAAATAATTTATCTAGATACACCTCCCTCAAGAAGATAAAGCATAACTCTCCATCCCTAGATGTGGGCTGGGTAGGGTTGCTTCCTTCCCAAGTGCACACAGTGTGTGAGCAGGGAAGAGCAGCTTCAAATGGAGAAAGCTAAAAAACCTTACCTTGGACTGGTGATCAAGTTTAACATTCACAGTGATGTCGTAGGGGTAGCATGTACACTTGATATCGTGCATGTGGTGAGAACAGCATTTTACCTGTGTGATCTTCCTTCCTATAACCCATGGAAACTCATAACCACAGTCAATTATGAGGAAAACATGGAATGAAACCCAGTAGAGGGACTTTCTACAAAACACCTGAGCAGCACTCCACAACACTAAACTGTCAAAATCACGGACAGAGAACTTCTGAGGAGCCGTCACAGCCAAGGGGCACCTAAGGAGACATGATGACTAAATGTAATGTGGTATCCTCATGGAATATTGGGACAGAAAAAGGACATTTGATTAAAAACTACGATATCTGAATAAAATGGATTTTAGTTAATAATAATGTAAGAACATGGGCTCATTAATTGTGGCAAATGTCCCACAGTAATGTAAGATGTTGACAATAAGAAAAGCAGAGTGTGAGGTATACAGGGACTCTCCTTACTAGCCTAGGAAATTTTCTATAAACCTAAAACTACTCTAAAATAAAAACTTTATTTTTAGAAGTATCAACAATAGTTACCCATAAAGCCCCAGAGGAAATGCTACAGGAAACGCATGTTTTCCTCAAATAACAAAATAAGTAAAGCAAACAAACTAAAACTGAAAAAACATTTAGACCCATCAATGACAAAAAAAGTTAATTTTCCAGATAGGTCAACATTCTAATTTGAAATCATTAGCAGCTTCATATCATGGTCAAGAGCAATCTTCCTTCTCATTTTTCTGCTTGCTAGACCTGTTCTGTTCACATTTAATGGCTGTTTAGACATCTCACAGATAATGCTGATCTGTGTCTTAAAGTGGAACTGAGGACTCAGCAGGCCACTACTCACACGTCCTATCTGCACAGGCATTTGCCTCCAGGCACTTTAAGGCCCTGTTGTCCACCGGAAGAGCTGGGTGGCTGTTAGATTCAATCCCAACTAAGCAGATAAACTCAAATTTCAAAAAGAGAGCTCGATGCAGGTTTGGAAACCACGAGCAAATGCAAGTGTGGATGTAAATGACCCTGTGCCAGCTTACTTCTGTGAGAAAAAGAGGGAACCCTTTGTAAAGGTGACTGGGTTTCATCGTCTGGAGGTTACTTCATGCAGAGAAATGTGCATATGCTCCCTGCAGCCCTTCGATCTGAGTTGAAACAATCAGGAGTTGAGTCAAATTCTAATTTCCATCCATTTTCCTCATCTGTTCATTGGCTTGTTGGAGGAGAGAACAGCAAAACAAAGACTTGCCAGCTAGTTCAGAATTACTAAAAGGATTCGACACGCTACATTCACACACACACTATGGCTAACCAGGCAAAATGGAACTCTTTTTTTTTTTTTTTTGGACTTCAAAAGCTGTATGATTATCCACCAATACTTTCTCAGTATACTATTTTTATGGAAAAGATGTTTTATGTAATTTTCTTTTGTTGTTGTTATAGTTTTAAGGAGTGTAAATATTACTTCGAAGCAAAATATTTGTTATCCCAGAAAAGTTATCCATAATAAAAATTTGATAGACAACATACCAATGGAACCAAATACCTTTCAGCACTCTGGAACCTCATGAGATTAAACTAGTTCTATAAGATTTGAATTAAGGGTTAGAAAATAATGAATTAAAATATCGTAAACTGTGACTCAGAAATTCCAATGCTAGATAGGTATCCTAAACTGATGTTCAAATAAACCCATTACATGAGTATTCATAGCAGCACTATTCATAGTATCTCAAATGTGGGAACAACCCAGATGTCTACCCAATGATGAGTACATAAACAAAATGTGGAATATTTTTCAGCCAAAAAAGGAATGATAGATACTACAGCATGGGTGACCCTTGAAAACTAAGTGAAATAAGTCAGACATAAAAGGTCACATAGTGTGAGGATATATGTTGCGAAGCACCTTGCACTGAACCACTAGCCTGAATAATTGTAACTATGTAAAGCAGGGATGTCAAACTCATTTTCACAGGGGCCACATTAGCCTCGTGGTTGCCTTCAAAGGACCGAATGTCATTTTAGGACTGTATAAATATAACTACTCCTTAATAGTTAAGAAAACCAGGTAGAAACAAGGTGCTGGGCCAAAGGAACCAGGCCAGATAAAACAAGGTGGAGGGCCACATTCGGCCCTCAGGCCTTGTGTTTGCCACCTATAACATACAGTGTCTATGTGGAAAGTAGGGGGAATATGCAAACAGGGCAGGGAGACACTTCCCAGGCAAAAGAACAGTGAGGAAAAAAAAAAAAAAAAGCTGCTTTTTCCAGGGGTATCAGCTCCCTACTGACACTCGACACTCTTTCCTACTAAAACATCAAAAGTAGACGTTTGAAAACAACCTTCTGTTGGGTAGAGGAGCAGGTGGAATGGAGATGGTCTGTCAGGCTAGGAAAGATGCCATTGTGGGTCCTACATTATGAGTCATGGGCCACGTGTGACATCTGAGAAACACACCCAGAGTACGCAGTGTGGTCTGCAAAGCCAGCCCCAGGTCTGGCCAGATGCTAGTCACGGCTGTTAAGACCCATACACATGAGGCCTTGAGTGCAGGGGTGGTGGGCAGGTGCATCAACAACAAAGAAACATAAACATGAGCAAGGACACAGGGTAAAACAAGAAATCAGAAAGAAGTCAAGTTAAAACTGCATTTGCCAAACACATTAAGTCTCAGGTTTCTTTTGGGTGGCGGGTGGAAAACCTCCCTTACTATGTCTCAAGGCACTAGCATTTCATGAGTCTAAGAAATGCACAAATGCGGTGAAGCCCATGGTAATTCCTGGAGTTACAACATCAATACTGGTCATAAAAGTACTTTACACTTGCTTAATCCTGACCATGGGCCAGATTTGAACTAAGAGCATCATAGGGATTATCTTATTTAATAATACTCACAATTAAGACTCAAAGCAGTTATTATTATCCCCATTCTACAAGGACCTGAGGAAACCGAGGCTGGGCAAGGTCAGAGAACTCTTTCAAAGTCTCACACCTAGCTCACTGCCCAACTGGCGTTTGAACATCAGAGCCGTGCCCTCAGTGCCTGCTCTTGTAATCAAGAGCTGTCTTCGGTAACTGCCATGCCAGCAGGACATTTTGGAGGTGGAGCCAGTGGCCTCTTGACCTTTAGTACTAATCTGATTCCAAGGAAACATGCAAAATGATTTTGAAGGGCCCAGCAGCTCACCAGTGAAGACAACATAGAAACCAGCCAGAAAAAAAAAGAAAGAAAGAAATCCTACCATTTATAACAATGTGGATGGACCTTGAAGGCATTATGCTAAGTGATATAAGTCAGAGGAGGACAAACACTGCATGATCTCACTTATATCAGGAATCTTAAAAACAAACAAACAAACAAACAAAAAACACTAAACCATAGAAAAGGAGAACAAATTTGTGGTTACCAGAGGGAAGGGAAATTGGAAGAAGGTGGTCAGAAGGTTCAACCCTCCAATTATAAGACAAGTATGTACTATGGATGGAGTCAAAGTACAACTCGATGACTACCGTTAACACTACTGAATGCTATATAAAAGTGTTAGGAAAATAGACCATAAGAGCTTTCATCGTAAGAATTTTTTTTCTTTTCTTTGTATTGTATCTATATGAGATGATGGCTGTTAAATGAACCTATTATGACAGTCATTCCACAATATATGTAAATCATGCTGTATAACTTAAATTTATACAATGATGTATGTCATTTATTATTTTTAATAAAACAGAGAAAAAAGAGAACCACCTCTGTTATACCTCTTATAATACTCTGCACCACAGTATATAAATGGCTCATAATGTTGTAATCTCTATATTCATATCTCTGTAGCTTACTATATTCTCTCTTTTATGCTATAATGCTAGGTAGCATTTATCAAATACATTGGCTATGCATTTGCATGTTAAGTCATTTAATATAACAATGCTATTAGCTATGAACGATTAGCATCATAATGCTAATCCCTTACCCAAGAGGATCTGAATAAGCATCAGAGATGAGTTCTGCACTCAGGTGTGCCTGAGCCGGAAACCTGCACTCTTAACTACGTACTACATTCGAAAATGCTCCAAACGTCCAGAGCAGACGCATTTGATGTGTATGTCAGGTGCTTTGCTTGGTGCCATGCTGAGCCAGAGGCAAAGGGAAAAATCCATAACTGATCTTGCCATTATTTAAAATCTGGGGTTTTTTTTGTAACCCATTTGCTCATCTTTCAAACACTACATAAAATACCATTTCTCCTTAATACTGAGCTGTTGTGTTTTTTTGTTGTTTTTGTTTTGTTTGTTTGCAACTTCCATCAGTCCCTAACCTGCCTCACCCTAGTTCTGTCCCTGATTCACACGGTGCCTGGAAACATATCAGAGGGTGCTTGAAAAATACCAACTTGCATATTCTGTTGAATTTGCCCACCAGTGTTTCCATAAGATCTCAAACTCTTTCAAGGCAGTGACCATAAGTGACCCCATTTTGAAATTTTTGCTCACCCTCAAACTGTGTCTTTTCACAGTTAGAGCCTCAAAAAACTATTTTGAAAGAAAAAAATTCCCTCTCTCACTTTCAACTGTGGTAAAGTGGTACTTCCCAACACCCAAGATAACTTGTAAAGAAAGACTTGCAATATGACTGTAGTTTTATTTTTCCATCTGCTGCCAAATCAAGTGATACCTGACCAAAAATCAAAGTAAGAATTAAAGGTTAACTTTGATTTCTCTAAATTCTGTCCCAAAGTTCATCACTGAAAGGTTTTAAGATCTATTTTCAGTTTCTTCAAAGATGCCTTATAGGACAACAACGAATCCTCCCCACAAAAACACCACCCCTCCTGTTAATGAGTCATAATACTTTGTGGAACTAGAAAATATAAGCCAAGGAATTATTTCAAAGCTTTGAAAGGTAAGTATCTCTGTGTTGGTATAGCCCTTTGATCAACTGAAGATGTTCTGCAGTGTAAAACAGTTGTTAATTCAGACAGCCTGGGTTTATACTTCAGTTCCATCACTTCTTAGCTATGTGATACTTGCAAGTAATAGAACCTCTTCAAACCACATCCTAAAATTAGAGATAATAATTATACCTTCATCAAGGGATTGATGTAAGTTCTAAATGGGAAAACAATGTGTTAGCACAAGGTGACTACTCAATACATGTTACTCTTACTTTTCATTTAATACTTGTATGTTGAGAACTGCTATGCACTAGGTTCTGGACTAGGCATTGGGAGTCCAGGCTAGACCAGGTGCACATTCATGGGCTATTACATTCAACTATATTCACTGCTCACCTACTGTGCAAGGCCTCTACTAGACACTGAAGGAGAACAAAGAGGGACAAAATGAAAATCCCAGCCTTCAAGACATTAGTCTACTGACTGTTTTTCATTTAAAATCAAAAAGTAAAGTCTACCCATAATTAAAGTAAACAAAATGATAAATAAATATGAGTTTGGCCCTGGCTGATGGGTCAGTGGATAGGTGCCCACCAGTGAATCCAAAAATTGCTGATTCGATTCCCAGTCAAGGCACATAACCAGGTTGCAAGCCAGGTCTCCAGCCAGGTCGGTAGCTGGAGGCAGGTGAAAGGCAACCATACATTGATGTTTCTCTCCCTTTCTTCCTCCCTTCCTGCCCTTCTCTCTAAAAATAATGAACAAAATCTTTAAAAAAACAAAAATAAATAAATAAATAAATAAACATGAATTTTTAAGGATGAACCGAACTATGGAATATTATTGTCAATTCAGTGTAGAAAAGTCTGGAGGAAAATGTTTGTATCTTTACTGAATTACATTAAACAGTTTATTCCAGAAAAATATAGGGGAAAAATGCATTAGGTTGAGAGAAGATGTGTACTCTGGACACAATCTATAACAGTAATACTAGCTTGGCAAAACCATTTCACCTTTCGCCTGTACCAACATGCACCAGCAGGGGCTGGGAGAATGAATATTTGTGGAGATGAATCCTATGGCTGTTGATAATGAAAGTAGAAGTGGAATATAAAGTTACATAAAGGGGAGTCTTTTTATCATAGTAGCCCTCTCCCATGACAGAAGGTTGATATGCTGGTGAAGACCCCAGAAGATGATGGTAACATGAGCTAGGATGGCTCTTAGAAACTGGAGAAAGCACCCTGGATGGTGGTTCAGTGGGTAAGGCGTCAGCCTGCAAACCCAAAGGTCGCTGGTTTGATTCCCAGCCAGGGCACGTAACCAGGTTGCAAGCCAGGTCTCCAGCCAGGTCCCCAGCTGGAGGCAGGTGAAAGGCAACCATGCATTGATGTCTTTTTCCCTCTCTGCCTCTCTCCCTCCCCTCTCTCTAAAAATACACACACACACACACACACACACAGACACACACACACATACACGTATATATGTTATACTCTATGGGAGGACACAGAAAACATGGAGGATATTGTATTTTGCAATGCAATGGGGAATACACCAGTGAGCAGGGCAACAAACATTGAGATGCTTGGTGGTGATTGTCCTTTATAGGCCAAAAATAATAGAAAATGCTGTTTCAAATTGGGCCCCCTAATAGCAGTGAGGATAGTACATTATTGAGAGTAAACCAAGTGGCAGGACTTAATTATAAGAATCAAGGCACAATCATCTTACTGTGATTACAGCCATTGTGGCAGCCAGGGAGGTCTGACATGCAAAGAGTTATAGAAACAATTGAAAGAACACAGCCGCCCCAGGAACAAGATAGATGGGCAGCCAACAAAGTCATTGCTTGAACCAGGGGTCAGCAAACAATGACCTGCAAGTCAACTCCAGCCTGTCACCTCTTTTTGTCCAGTTTATGAGCTAAGAATGGCTCTTACACCTTTTAATGGTTAAAAAAACCAAAGAAGACTATTTCATGACACATGAAAATTACATGATTCAAATCAGTACCCATAAACAGGCACATGTTCATTGGAACACAGCCCTGCTTACTCGTTTGCATACTGTCTGCTGCTGCTCAGGGACTGAGCTGGCATTGGAACCTAAGGAGGTGAAGTGTCACCGGACCCGCTTTTCAGCATGCAGCCATGTTGGGAGGACCAGGGAATTAAAGGAGTATTTATTAGTCCAGGTCTGGCTCCTAATGGATCCAGTTGGTTCACAGACTGAACTGGGACTGTTCCCAGCCACTGACTATATCATTGACCCAGGCAAACTTGGAAGTTGGGAGAACCCCCATATCAGTTCCCTGTCCTGTCACAACAGGCAAAGTGAAAGCTTCTGAGACCAGCTAAGAGTGCATTATGCATTATAGCAAAAATCAGTGCCAGATTTAGGATCTAAGTTTGCAGAGGTAGTGCACCAGTTATTTCCTCTGTTTAATCCTAAGCTTAAGGTTGGCCCCTGTAAAAACCATATGGATCCTAGGGAATGATAGTGGACCATCACAAATTCCAACAAGCACTAGTCTCAACAGCAGCTGCTGTGTCAAAGGTGGCAACCTGGAAGGGACAGATTAAGACAGCCTCGGGTACATGTTACCGAGCCAGTGGTCTGGTGAATCCATAATTTCCCATTCCTATCAGGAAGGAGGATCAACACAACCTCACACTCCGGTAGGATGGGCAATGATGTAAATTTATGGTCCTGTCTCAGAGCTATTTACCTCTTCTGCCCACTGTTGAACTAAACCATTTGAACATGTTGCAATTATTACACTGGTCCATTCTATAGATGACATCATATTAATTGGACCAGATAAGCAAGAAGTGGTAAATGTATCTGGGAACTTAATAAAACAAATACCAGGCACTGCGTAGAAGATTAAATCCTACAATGATACAGGGTCCCGAAACATCCAGTGAAAATTTAAGGAGCCTTGTGGGCTGGTACTTTCCAGGATATCCCCTCCAATGTAAGGGGCAGAATCTTTCATCTTGAACCTTCTACTACGAAGAAGAAACAGACTCTGGAGGCATCAATTCTAAACCTGGTACATCAGGGAACATTCGGGTTAAGTTAAATATAAAGAATTAGTAACGGAATTGGCCAAAGGGAACCTGGAAGGATACAAGAATCACAGATACGAAGGCAGCCACTACCCAACTAGAACTGAGGCAAGTACCTAAGGACTGGGAAGGGGGCTCACCCAAGGCTGCAATGCCAACCTCATTGGACAGGGTGTGGCTACAAGCCACTGGATGGCAGAGATTGCCAGGCTGAGAGGCTGCATGCTGAGACTGACCAGGAAACGGCTCCTGGGCCGTTCAAGAAACTTCCTGAGAAATTGCCAGCAGGCGTTGCTATTGAACTCACTGGGAGATCAGCTGGAGCCTGGGGAATTCTGCAGACCTGTGTTAAGAGTTGGCTAAAATGTGCTGGGCTTAAGCTCCACGAGGTGCCCAGAACACCAAAACTTGTGACTGAGAAGCTAGTGACAAGGAAGGTACACGGGAATCCGGAAGACACCCTTTTTGCTGGCAGTGACTCTCCAGTGCCCTCTACTGGTAAAGTTTAACATCATGCTCTTCACTGGCAACATCCAAGCAAGCAGAGATGAGTCCATTTGAGGCTGAGAGGCAGTAACTTGGTAGCAGGCACAGTTCACTCCTTTGAATATTCTGCATCTCTACGCACTTTCCTAAACACAACTGAACTTCCATACAATGAACCAAATATGCTTTACCTTCCAAAATATAACTATCCCTTGTACATGTGAAGATATTCTCCCTCTTCCCTAAGCGAAGAAACACAAAGTCCCGTAATCATTGCATCCATGTCAGACTATATTAATTACTCTTCAAATTCTGAGTCCTGATGAATATCCTGGTTCCTAAAGTCTAAACTGTAAGGTTGGCCTCAAAACCTTGGATGAACAATAGTAATGGGGAAAGATGAGAGAAGAAAAATGGTTCACAAATACAAGTAAACATGTATAAAACAAGCAAAGAGAAAATAGTCTTTGTTTCTGGAAGAGGTCACAAAACTGGATTAGATATCAGTGACGTCCTTCTTCCGCGACCCATTTGTTCATTTTCTGGCCTTTCGGCTAGAACCTCAGCTGGTCCGAGTTTTACCTGATGGAGCGAGCGGACAAGCCTTTATTTCTGAAGGGTTTGAATCCTACACAATCCTGCCTTTCTTTGGTTCTCCGGTTTTTCACTAACCTTTGTAATTGGGCAGAGAAATATTAAGAGGCACCCCTAGAAAATCCATACACATAGATTTATGTCCCATTATGTAACAGCCCAATTACTCCTTGGTGACCAGAATCAATCACGCATACCATTGGTACAATAGTATGGGGACCCCAAAGGCCAGGCAGCAATTGTATCTTCTAATTCAATTCAGCTTCTAAAAGGAAGGAGTTTTTGCAACACACTACAGCATGGATGAATCCTTGGGATCACAAAAAGACCAATACTGTATGATTTCACTTCTATGAGGGACTTGGAGGAGCCAGAATCAGAGACAGAAAGTAGAATGGTGGTGTCCAAGGGCTGGGGGAAGGGCGGATGGGGAGCTATTGTTTAATGGATATGGTTGGAGTTTCAATTTTACCAGATGAAATGAGTTCTGGGCACAAATAGTGGTGATGGCTGCCCAACACTGAATGTATTTAATACCATTGAATAGTACATTTAAAATGCTTAATATGGTGTATTTTACGTTATGTGCATTTTACCACAATAAAGAATGGAAAAAATTCTGCAGGTAGGTTATTGGGTATCAAAATGGGAGGAACCACTCCCACTTCCACACCTTGATTCAGGAACCCATGTATTCTGGCTACGGGGCAGAAAGCACCATATAATGGGACCTGATTCAAAGCATACGCTACATCCCCTAAGACAGAACCTCATCTTTCATGGTACTGCCTCCTATCTACTGCTGTAACTGAGCCTTCAAAGAGTTTACCACCTACCATTCAGGCCAGTCAGTTCCAGGTTATGAACCATGTGGTGAGACTGATTAATTCCATGGGCATAAATTCATTTAGTCAACCCCTCTGCTATAAAGTGAGTTCCTTTATCCAATGAAAGTCTATGTGGTGTGCCATAAAGGTGGACAAGGCATTCAGTATGTCCATAGATGGCGAGTATGGTAGAAACATTGATGAGGAAGGCATACTTGTATCCAGAATGTCTATGCCCTTTCCATATGGAAAAGGCCCACAGAGAAAGGCCTTTCATCGACCTGCCACCTATGGCCCAGCTGATCCCTCCATGGAAGGGTTTCATCTCAGGAGTTCCACACAGATGTTACTGTCACCAGGCACTCTGCAGTGACATCATCCAGGTCAGCCGTGCTGCTGAACCTGTAGGTGGCTGTGTCCCTGCCGCTATGTTCATGGGCTCAACGAGCAACCACTTGGGTGGCTGTAGAAAAGGACTGACAGACACCCACAGAGTATGTCATTTTGTGCCCCTGGTTATTATGAGCCTTCTCTGCCCTGACTTCACTTTGTGGGGCACTCACAGGAGACACAAATATATCTTCAAAGTCCTTGCCCATTCTGAAAGGTTAATCCACATACCTCTCCCCCACCTACCTTGTTACCAATCTCCTAATTCTATTCTTTTCAGGACCTGACCACCCTACAAACTGTTCACACCTGCCCACAAATGACTATTGATCCACACTTCTCATCCACCACTCACTCCAGACAAAGTAGACAACTGAATGAATGCACCACTTGAAGTTTCACCCAATAGGGGAATTTTCCTTGACCACTGTCCTTCAAGGCAACCTTTTGTGGGTCTGTATTACAACTTTCCAATCTCAGATGGTGCCAGCATATCATGATATCCATCTATAAACCAGGCTCAATATACTTTTTCATTCCTGAGTCAAGTGATCATAAAGAACTCCCCTAAAGGCCACAGACATGGATTGCAGGAAAAGAAGGAATATACTAGGAACCATTGTTACAGGAATAAGAGCCTTCTGATCATGACTTCCTAGTACCTTCTGCACCTGCTTAAGCTCAATCTCTTATATGTCTTTCCGCTAACAATAGGTTGATGGTGTGCATGCCCAATTGTATAGCTGAGTGTGTCAGATACACCCAGTTCATGATGAGAAGCTCAGGCCACATTAGTCATTTAGTCTCCATCAAGGCCCAACAGCAAACCAGAAAAGCAGCTGTTTCTCAAAATGATAATAGTTATCAACAAAAGAGGTTGCTCCATTATCCTACAGATCTATACTGCAGTCTACTGGTACTTGTCAGAGGCTCTATACAGCATTCCTAGTAGTCACAGGGACTTCAAATATCATTGAATCTACAGGATCATAGGCCCAAGTGATGAAGCAGCTTGAAATGCAGTCTGGAATTGCTCCAGAGCCTTTTTCTCTCTGTTCCCCAATTGAAAGTGGCAACCTCACAAGATGACTTTGTAGATAGGTCAAAGCAGTACACTCAAATGCAGTACATATTGACTCCTGAGCCCGAAGAGCTTTCCTGAGCACTGTGCCTCTTTTTTCATGGTGTGTGGCAGAAGGCTCGGCAACTTGTATTTCACCTCGGAGGGGGCAGCTTAACATGCTGAAGGGTGGGCCCCTGCAATGGCATGTGCTGTATTTCCCCACCCTCTAGTTCATAGTTTGTTCCAACGCTTCAAGATACTTGCTACTTTCTGCTCATTAGATGAAAATAGCATCATCATTATCAATGTAGTAGACCAGTGAGAGTCTATAGGTCAGGTTGATCAAGAGATCATTGGAGACTACAATATGGCAGAGAGCAAACCTGACGTAGGCCTGAGGCAAGATGTAAAGGTGGACCGCTGACTCCGCCAGGTCGAAACACTCTGCTTCTGGAGGTTCTTAAAAACTGCTACAGAGAAGACATCGCTCCCCAGGTCAGTAGCTGCATACCAAATAACAAGGACCGTGCCAATTTGCTGGGCCAAATACTACTGTATCTGGGACAGCTGCTGCAATTGGAGCCAACGTCAGGATTAAATTTGTAATAATCCACAGCCTTCCTCAAAGATCCATCCACTCAATTTTTACGTAGGTCAAACTATGGATTAAACAAAGATGTGACATGTATCACATGCCCGCACCATCAAATGTTTGGTGGTGTCACTAACCTCTGAAACTCCCCCACGGTGCACTATCGCTTTGGCCTAACTACTTGGCAATGAAAAGGAGTTCCAGGGCTTCCACTTGGCCCTTCCTACTATAACAGCACTCATTCCATGTGTCAGAGCTATGGATATCCCATCTCTTTCCCAGTGTATCTTTTCAAATTAACCAATTAACGGGCTGGAACAAACAACTGTGGAATTCATCTGGGGGTGAACTGAACCTACTCTAATGAAGACGTCATCTATTACCTGATTGCCGTAAGCCTCTTACTTTGACTGTGTCCCAGGATTAGCATTAATTCAAATCCACTGTCCAGTAACCTCTGGCAGATCTGTGCGTGTCCTTTTCTTCCAATGCTTAGTCACTCTAGTGTTGCCACAGATCTCTCGAGGAAGGCTTGGGAGGCAGGTTTATAGGATGCACTTGTGGTGATGTTACAGGTCCTTCCCAAGGGGACCCAGAATTCCCTTAAAGGGAAAAGAGGGCCTGTGAACTGGCTCAGGTCCAAAAGCTAGGCTCTAACTTGCCATGTTGGTGATGCAAATTAAATTTTCTGTTACCAGAGCTAGAGGGCTCTTTGGTTACATATTAAGATCAAGCAATAAGCTAGTAGGTTGTCCATAAATTTTGTTACTGGGAAAACACCATCAGTTAACTACTGCCAAAGGTCTTTGTAGGCCAAGACAATCTAATTACTAGTATGTCCCTGTTGCTCTTTATGGTAGCAAGGTGTGGCCTCCTTGTCTATAGAAGTGCTGTCACCTGGCCTCTGCTACTTATGAATACCATCATCCCCACTGAAACCAATGAGTGCCATGGATGTCCCACAGATAGCTGAGAGCCAGAGGCGCAAGAAGCAGGGACAACACACCAGAGCTGAGGGGACCCTTCCAGTGGCCCTCTATGACAAAGCATGACATCTGGCAAAGGATGGTCTCCCTAAGACACAGCTCCAGTACCATAAGCAGTAGATCTGGAGCTGAGAGACAATAAAATGATAACTGTCACATTTAGGAATGTGGCTTTGAACCATTTATCAATTACCACAGTAAGTGGGGCTCAGAGCAAGTGAGGACCCCAGCAGGTCCAGGATGCAGTGTCAACAGCCCTGCCCTCCAGGCCACATACCCTAGCAGTGTTAGTTTTAAAGGCACCAAGTGGGTAAAGGCACTGAATGGAACTATAATACATCCTAGAGAAGAATCACATAATCAGTATAGGATTGTGGAGCAAGGCCATTTACAGCAGAAAACTATACCATTTAGATAAGCTCCTTCTGACATACAACTGAACCTGATGGAGAGAGAGCACCTAATCATGGGACATCAAGTGACTATCGGGACAGAACTGCCCATCATGAGCTGGGTTCTTTCAGGCCCACCAAGCTATAAATTCATGAAGGCCCTGACACAAGCCACCATGAGTTGGAAATACTACATGTTGGATCAGCATCATAGGGTCAGAGAACATAAGTAAGGAGCACAAGCCAGTAATGTGGAGTCCTATAACATCCACAGGTGTTGCACTGGTGTTTCTTCATCCACTCACGTGGATGGCTACTAGGGAAGCCCCTTGTGATGAGCCAGCAGAGAAGAAAAATGTCAAGTTTGGTACACAGGGCAGTCAACAGCTCACCATGTGGACAGAAGCTGAAAATGGACTGAAAAGGGACTCCCACTTCACTCGGCAATGTGCCAGGACAGCACTGATCAGCGGCATGCCCTCAGTGAGCAGAGGCTTGGGTGACGCTTAGTTATCATTTTGTGCAAGAAGAGAGTGGCCTGGAAAGCAAAACACTGGCAGGTCAGGAACGAGGAAATCTGAGGAAGAGGTTTGTGGATGAACTATGTGAGTAAGAACAAAGAGTAAAGATCTTTGGGTGACATGTTAATAGCCATCAGAGAACATCAACAACAGAAGAGGCACTATCAACCAAATGGACTGGATTACTTGGCAAGATGGCATCATACAACCTCTGCCACTGGCCACCCAGTGCTGGCACAGTGGAACAGCCATGGTGGCTTGAGGAAGGCTAGGCATGATCCCAGTGGTAAGGACAGCCACTTGGAAAGGCACGTAGCTACTTCCAACAGCAACTGTACAATCTCCCGTCAAAAAACCACACTGAGTCCCAGATCCAGCTACCATCTGGTGATGAGTTGATTATATTTGATTCTTTCCTCCCTGAAAAAAGCAGCAATTTACCTTGATGCTAACTGAAAATTGCTCCATATGGATTTACCTTTCCTTCCTACTGGGCCTCAACCACTACAGTGTATGAGATCTCACAGGATATGTGATGCATCAGCAGGATAGCCCATTCTTGGACCAAGAACGGCAGTGGGTAAATAACCATGGTACTGTCACATTCCTTGCTCTTAGAAGGTGATAGTAGTCTGACAGAGCAATAGAATGGCCCTTAAAGGGGTGCCGGAGGGACCAGCGTGGAGATGATATACTGTTGAATATGGGAAATATGCACTAAGTCAATGATTATTACATGATGCTATGTCTAAAGAGATAGAATACACGGGTCTAGGAACTCAGGAATAAAATAAAAGTAACCCTGCTTGCTATCACTCCCAAAGACCAACGAGGGACCTTGCTGAAGACTACATTCTATAGATCTAAGAGTCCTGGTTCTGAGCATAATGCTTTCGCTAGAAAACACAGCAAATGTCCCATTAGACTTCATGCCTCCAAGCCTGTCTCTTTAAGCTTCTTCTACCAATAAACCATTCTGGAAGTAGTCATCATCAGGAGGTGTATTTTGCATCCAGGTACATTTGGCATTTCCTGGTACGCCCTTGCCAATTTTGAAGGCAAATGGACAAGAAGAGCTGCCAGAGCCTGAAAATGGCGAGGACAAGCTCAGACTCATCAGATGGATCTTAGTTAACCGCTGGGTACACACATGAGCAAAAGATGTCCTCTCTGACAGTGAAGGGAGGGAGGGAATCAGTTACAGCCTGGAGGCCAGGTAAAAAATCAGGAGCTAGAGTCCACTCTACTAATCTTGCTCTTAAAAGTTTCCCCAGGAGAAAGGGCACAGAATCCTGCAGAAACTGGTGCCAAATCTGATGAACTTATGATCCGAGGCCCAGCAGGTCTGAACAGTGCATGCAATTAACTATTGAAGGCTGTGGTACAACCACAGTCACTGTTTAATACCAGGTGTTACATTAGCATCTACCAACCTCCTTCTGATGGCTCAGAACTGTATTCCTTCCCAGGAATTTCCCTTGGCTCAAGTGCATGACAACCAACTGGGGCACAGCCTGGTAGATGCTTCAATTTGGAACATCTCTGAAGGGTTAGCCCTGCTGTATGATCTCTTTGCAACTATGTGGCAGATCTCTTTCGAATGTAAATTATATTTAATAACACAAAAGAAGCTAAATATGAAAAGTAAAAGTACAAAAAATATATACATTAAGGAATAACAAAAGGAAGCTGTTATCTCTATATTAATAATAATAAACTAGACATTAGGCAAAAAGCATTAATAAAGATAAAGAAGGTTAGTAAAGATAAATGGTTCAACTGACCAGAAATGGGTAACAACTATAAAATGATATGAACCTAACTAATAACTTCAAAATGTAAAAAGCAAAAATGAGTAGACTTACAAAAGATTTTGATAAATCTATGATGATAGTAAGGAACAGTCTCTGTAATTGGTAAATCAAGCATACCAAAAAAATTACAAGATTTAAAAACAGTTAACAAGCAAATCTCAACAAATTAAAAGGATTGCTTTCCTACCAAAAAATCTGACCATAATGCAACTGAGATAGAATTCCAAATATCTCAAAAAAACAGAAAAAATTTAAATGCCCATGCCTTTAAGAATTAACGGCACTTACAAAATCATAATTGAAATTAGAAAACATTTTAAACTGAACATTAATTAAAATATTACATGTCAAAACTTATGGGGTATAATGAGAGCAATATACATAGAAAAATATATAACTAGCCATAAGTACATATTTTAGAAATAAAGGCTGAATATAAATGAATTAGGCACCCAGCTTAATTAAGAAATCGTGACTAGGTTAGGATATCGAATTACATTAGAACTTTGACTAATGTAATTGATTATATTAACCAATTAAAAGAGAAAAATTATGTGATATCTTAATAGAACAAGAGCAAATGATTAAGTGAAATTTAACATTTATTCATGTTAAACACTGCTAGCATACATAGAAGAAACTTCCTTAGCCTGATAATAAATACCAAAAAACAAACAAGCAAGCAGAAAACCTCACAACAAAGATAGAAGATAATGGTAAAATATTAAAGTATTTCATTTAAGATCATATCTTAAAGGCATCACCACTTCCATTCAAAATGTACCAGAGATCCTACCCTTACCAAGGTGATAAAAGGTGATAAAAAGTACATTAGAGATACCACTCCATGCTAAGAAATAATAGATATCAAAAAATAAATAAGCACAAAAACTCCCAACAAAGATTTAAGATAATGGTAAAGCATTAAAGTATTTCATTTAAGATCTAATCTTAGACATCACCACTTCTATTCAAACTGCACTAGAGATCCTACCCTTTACACTAAGATGATAAAAAAATCATGGAAGGTATACAGAAGTATGAAACCAAAAAACAAAACAAAATAATTGTTACTTCAAAATAATGCTACTGTTTACAGACAAAACCCCAAATAATCCACAGGTGTGCTTCTCTAATTAATTTGAGAGTGGTGTATATTATCCAAATCTTATCATGGAAAACCAACTCTTCAGGCAACCAGTTGGAAAAAAGTAAGCCTGGACACTAGGAATTCCATTTTGATAATTCAACCAAAGATGCCCACGTGGTGCCCATGTGCACGAGACAGCCTCAGGCCTTGCCCATGCTGAAGGCAAGTGGTTCCAGGGTAGGACATGGTATTCCCAGAGCCCTGAAAGCTGTAACTCATGGCAGTGAACTCTAACTCAACCTTTCACTGGCCATTTCCTCTGCATGGAGTCATGAGTGGAGCCACAGTGGGGCCAGGAGCACCAGGCCTTTGGGAGTGGGACACAACCTCTCACCCTTAAGCTCAGGAATGTGCTTCCCCTGTTTGTGCCTGTGCACTCTTCGTTGCATCATAGTCTTAGTGGAGCAGAACGCAGGAGAAAATGATGCCTGTGGAATAGCCGTGATTTTAGGATTCTATTGGAGCCACAGAGGTCAGACGAAAATAAAACTGTGTTAAAATGATGTCAAGGTTCTGCTATAACCCCACTAAATGCAGAGATTTCCAAATGCTTAAACAGCTTTATGTGTAAATAACTATCCGTTTAACTCAGAGTAAATTCTCATGCAAAGAGACACTACCGTGTTTACAGGCATCTGAGATTTACCATTTTCTCCCAGGGGTAAGAACAGATTATCAGCAACATAAGCAAGCAATCTGAAAGAAGAAAAGATATATATATAACATAGTCTGTTTGTTTGGTTTTTTTTGGTCCCTATATTATTTAATATAATTTTAAACAGTCTTTTGATCAATAATGCTACAGAATCATAGATCTTAAAAGATGAAAGAACATGTAAGCCATCCAATTTGGAACATTCAATGCAACCTCTCCCTTCTGCAGGTGAGGAAAGTGGTCCCACGGTGGCCAGCCTAAATGAGCAAGTGGCCTGTGGCTACCTGAGAGCAACTGCCTCTCCCAAGGAGGGAGCAGCTCCCCAGCCCTGCTGACGGCTGCAGTAAGAAGCACAAGCCAGTAATGTGGGTTTCCATGAGATGCCAGAAACCCACGTTTTTATATGAGATGCCTTCATTTTTAAATACTGATTGGATTTTTCCCGCAAATACTGCACAGGTTATAACAAGGACATTTGCGATTTACTTGTTAGAGTTGGTGGATAATCTGCAATTTTAGGGCTTTGGGATAAAATGATGGGCTCAGTTAGGAGTAGGATTAGATAAAGAATCCAGTCTCTCCAATGACTGAGAGACATATGAAAAGATGCTCAATGTCACTAATCATCAGGGAAACGCAAACCAAAACCACAATGAGATATCACTTTACGCCTTTCAGAAGGGCTATTGTGAAAATATAAGAAATAACAAGTGTTGTACGTGGAGGAAAGGGAATCCTTGCACCCTGCTGGTGGAAATGTAAATTGGCGATGCCACTATGTGAAAACATTATGGAGGTTCCTCAAAAAAAATTTAAAACATAGCAAGCAAGAGGGCGATGGATGTAATACAACAACAATAAAAAATGAAAAAAAAAATTTAATAAAAGAGCAAAAACAAATTTTAAAAAATTTAAAACATAACTACCATATGACCCAGAAATTTCACCTCTGGAAAACTGTCCAAAGGAAACAAAAAGATATCTGCACCCCTATATGTTCATAGAAGCATTATTTACAGTAGCCAAGACATGGAAACAAGTGTTCCTTGATGGATGAACAGACAAAAAATTTTGGGAAAAAATACACACACACACACACACACACACACACACAGGAATGTTATTCAGCTATACAAAAAGAAGGAAACCATACTTTGCGAAACATGAGTGGACCCTGAGTGCATTATGCTAAGTAAGATAAGTCAGAGAGAGGGAAAGACAAATACTGTGTGATCTTACTTATATGTGAAATTTAAAAACAAACTCACAGACAAAATAGATTTGGTGGTTGCCAGAGAAGGGTGGAGGCAGGGTGGGTGACACAGGTGAAGGTGGTCACAGGGTACCAATTTGCAATTATACAATGGATAAGCCCTGGGGATGCGGCATGCAGCATAGTGACTACCCACACTGCACTGTACATTTGAAAGTTGCTAAAATAATTAATCTTAAATTTTCATCACAGGAAAATAAAAGTTCTAGCTAGGTGAGATGACAGAAGTTAACTAGCTTATGGTAATAATTTCAAAACACACATACATGTATCATGTGATTATATTGCTCACCTAAAAGTAATACAGTGTTATATGTCAATTACATCTCAGTTTAAAAAAACAAAAACAAACCACGGTCTTCCCAAATCCAGGCCAGGGTTTTCTCTGCCCCAGCTTGCTTCCCCGAAACACACCATATTTTAAATTCATCACAGTTTATTATACATTCTAAGTGAGGTATGCCTTTCTTAACCATATATATATATATATATATATATACACACACACACACATACATATACATATGGTTATATATATATGTATATGTACAACAATGGAAAATGTATAGCTGGACAAGAACGAAAAAATGTTGAGGAAAGGAAAGGGAGTATTACATATGGCATTGAATTATAATTAGCAAGGAAGTGTCTGACTTAATTTTCCATGTATTTAGAAATACAGAGCATACATTTCCAGAGAATGTTTTGTATTTACAGCATGTCTATCTAGTTATATGGCAGCAATATAATTGTTTTCCTGCTGAGAGTTACGGCTGTGAAGTTACTCTGGGTCCTATTACAGCTAATTATAGGCTTGCTCCGGAATTTAAGAGCTCCCTTGTGAAGCTGCCTCCTCTCCAGTTATACGCAATGGGCCTGGAGAGCATTTCGGTGCTACATGTGACTGCTGTCCTCTGGCTTCTGACAGAGATATGACATTCGGATGTTCAAGGGTATGAATTACCAGAAATGAGCTTGAGCTGTTTGGAATAATTCTGCCTTTCAATTATATGAAAGTTGGACAGCACTGTACAAGAGAAAATATGTCTCTCGTATTCATACATATTCATATGTATACACACACACACAGTATATATACTGTATATATGATAAATATATATGTGTATATGTATGTGTATATGTACATATATATACGGAGTCTACCCCAAAAAAGTCCAATCATTATTTATAATTAGAATGGTCTGCATGATATCAAGGTAACCTGGCAGCCAAGGAGAGTGGACTGAAATGAACATGCATGAACAATGACGACTTCACTGTACTAATCAGTGTGGGCGGTAGATGCCAGTGAGTGAGCATGTGTGGTTATCACATTCAAAATGGCTGAGTAAGTGCAGCAACGAATCTGCATCAATGTTTGCGTTACGCTTGAACATTCCTCTGCGGAAACTACTGGGATGATTCAGAAGGCCGCAGCTATGAGCAACTGGTGGCTGGCTTCATCACAACAACGTGCCTGCCCATGCATGGCATCTTGTGCAGAGTTTTGGCAAAACAGCGAATCACCCAGGTGACTCAGCTCCCCTACAGCCCAGATCCGGTGCTCTGTGACTTGCAGCTTTTCCCAACATTAAAATCACCTTTGAAAGGGTAAAGATTTCAGGTAGTCAATAAGATTCAGGAAAATACAACAGAGCAGCTGATGACAATTGGGAAAGCTGTGTGAGGTTCCAAGGTGCCTACTCTGAAGGGGACTAAGGTGTCATTGTCCGATGTACCGTGATTTCTTGAATCTTCCTCAATAAATACCTCCATTTTTCTTAGTGTGTGGCTGGATACTTTCTGAACACATATAAAACTAGCTCCAGACAGCTTATGTAGGCAGATTCTCCCCGAACTGAGCTCTAGGAAGAATGGAAGGGTGTGAGCTGGGTACAAGGCTTCTCTGGGCTCCTCAGAGTTTAAGCCAAAGCACATAAGTTCATGACAACAAAGACAAAAATCTCTCTCTTTAATTGATAAACTCACTTAGGGCTCAGAGTCAAAAGACTGAGGGTCTTCCCAGCAATGTCACCTAGTATCCCAGGGATGTTAACCAATCATTCCACTTACTTAAGTTTCGTGTTTCTTGTCTGGAAACTGGACTAATGTCCATGCTGCATTTATTCATTTTGTAGCTGCTGTGAGGATCAAAGGTGACAGTGAGGTGTAATTAGATGAAGGGAGCATGCCTCCTATGGCAACTGCTACCACAGGAACTGGGAGGTCACAGAGCACTCTGAAGAGTAAGGATGTGGAGTTAGATGCTGCAGGCCTTGCAAAGGCCTGGAAATGATGATGGCTGTACCTACTACTGGAGTCATCATAAGGGTTCAATGAGCTGATGCACGGAAGGTATTTGACGCAGTGTCTGCTTCACCAACAGTCCTCAACAGCCCCTCCTTTCTGCATTCATATTTCATTGACTTCACAGAACCATTTTGATTGTATTACCAGAAAGTTATTTGCATACAAAGGACATGACTACGAATCAGTACTTCTATTTTTTATGATTGTGACCACTGATTTTTACCAAAAACTGAAAGGTTCTTGAGTAAAAAAAAAAAAAAAAAAAATCAAGCAGTGAACAAAAGTTTCATAGGTTTTAGAAACAAAGCAAAGAAGCTAAATTCAGAACTTTTGATCTTGAAAGAATCTGTTTTACTATCTTTCCCAGAGCACATCAGAAGATGAAGTTAAGGGATCAGCGAGTTGAAAACTTTTACCTCTCAAAATCTTTTGTGGCAGGGAGGGATATTTCTCTCCCCGTATTCTAATCCATATCTTTTATTAAATTTATTTTTTTATTCTTATCAAAGTATTTTTGATATGGTTTAGAAAGGGGAGAATGCAACAAGGCTTGCGTGTGGAAAGACCTGTCTCCTGCTCTGTCCCCGCCCCTGCCCTCCTCCAATGCAGCTCCCTGCCTGCAGCCACTTCCGAATCTCTTAGATGTCTCTTCTGTTCTTTACCTTCCATATTTCTAAACAACATGCTAACACCACCATTCTTGGTTGATTTCCATTTCTACTATGAGTTGCTGATTTCCTACTAGAGAAGATGGTGATTTCACTCTTGAAATCCTTTCTTTTCACACAAATTTCCCCCTCTCATCCACCCAGGGGTATCATATAATACTGTTTACGCTAATCAGTTGTAGTGTTCACCTTTTTATGACTGGTTATTTCTGAACAGCAGCACCACACAGTGTTTAATGGTTCTAATTCCTATCTGATACAAATTTTGAGTTTCCAGGAGTTAATAGTTAACTCTCTGACTTGTTTGCTTAGCTTTCCACATTGTACATATGACCCTACCCCCATTTCTGGTCCTCCATACCATCAAACACATCAGCAAATCTATCCAAATAACTTCTTTCCTGCTCAGAGACATCCCCCTGAAACTTCCCACCCCCCAGTTCTGGGTACTTTTTGAGCCTGCTGTGTAGATGTTGCCCTGAGCTTTTCTTTACTGTCACCTGGGAATTCCTTGCTGCCCTGTCGGGTCCCCTGCTTTGTCTCTTGTTTCTCTCCATTCACTCTCTCATTTAGGGGCACATCTCCAATACCCTCCTGACAAAGAATGCTTGGTAGGTTATTTTTGAGACCTGGCTTCACTAAATATATTGTTAGTTTACATTTTCACTTGTAGCCGTGTTGGATATACAAGTCCAGGCGGTCAACTACTTCTGATGAGAAATTCAGAAGCATGAACCCACCATCATCTAACCTCCAAATATGTCACTGAGCAGCTTTAAACTAATCATTCCCACTTCACTCTGGAAGCTGCAAAATAGCCATCCTAGGTGCTCTAAAGCTGTAACCTAAGGTTGCACTGTTATGCGTAGTAACTTTTAACATGAAACATTATGCACACTTCTTTTCTGGGAAATCTTCCAATATTTCTTTTCTGATTCTCTCCCTTCAGCTGATCTGTCCTCCCATTCTGAGGGTGTTGATGTCAGGTATTGGCCCTCTTACACAAATTTTCCAATTTGGAAATCTTTTGTCATATATTCTATCTCTCTCTCTCTCTCTCTCTCTCTCTCTTTTTTTTTTTATGTAAAAATCCCATGGCTTTATCTGCAAACTCTTCTATGGAAATCATAATTTCCACTATTATATTCTAAGTTTCCCAGAGTCTTTCATATTGTTTGAATGTTCTTTTGTTGGTGGTGGTGTGTGTTTGTCTTAGCTGCAAATCGCTTGCTTCCCTGACCTAAGAATTTTAGCTATGATTCAGTTTACCTAAATTTTATTTTGTTCTGTGTCATTTCTCTGTTCTTTCTTATATTCTTCTTCTTTTTTTTTTTTTTTTCATGCTTCTTTGTTTCATGTTTTCATGTCTGGTTAACCTTGGTGGTTGAGTTGTGCTTAAGAAATAGGTAAAATGGGAAAAGTGAATCAAAGATATGGTGGCATATAGAAATTATACTTTTGGTTGTGAGCATGATACATTACATACAGATATCAAATTATAATGTTATTCACTGAGCATACATTTAAGTGAATAAAATGTATGAGGAACTACTGTCACACAAAGAGGCTAAAAATATTCATGACTTTTTAATACATGAGACCATCCATTTCAATAGCAACATGTATTACTATAATCAGTAAAAATGACTCTATTATCTTGTATTGGTACACACTACAGGAAACCTGGTATTTTAATGTTGATCTCAGTTGTTATGTGATAAAGCTCAACTGTGTTTATTCTATCCACATATTGCTCTAGTTTTTTAAAAAGATACGAAACACACAGCACCAGCTGTAAGACAATTTATTGTATGGACATTACATGGGTTTGTAATTTTCTTTAAATGCCAGCTAATGTTTGGCAGGAAAGGGAGGCATGTGCTCTATGAAACCTTCAGGTGTTTTCATCTTTATTTCTATGTCTCCTTTTGCCTAGTCTCTGTCCACCCTGCCGGCCTGGAAGCATTCTTCTATCATCCTGCTTGCCAGCCCCCCAACCAGGGTAAAGCGTATCTGTGTAAGATGCTAACTCCAACCCAGAGTGGGACCCAATGTTGCTTTTGGCTAGAGATTTAGCACCAACAGGCCACTGCTGACCCACATTATGCTGCACTTTATTGCAATGATGATAACGGGCATTTTTTATAGCACCTTACACACCCCTTAATGGGGGTTAAGAGCTCCAATTTTGGAGGCACACTGTGTGGGTTCAAAATATGAGTCTTATTTGGACAGTATCTCAAGGTTCTCTGTGCCTCAGTTCCCTCACCTGTAAAATGGGGCTGGCGACTATCTTCCTAATAGGACTTTGAGGACCACTAACTGTACGTCACACAGGTTTAGTGCAGTACCTGGCACGCAGGTGGGTTTAAGTCACAGCAGTTGTGGCTACTACTCTTACTGCTATTTAAGGCTTCGAGCCAGCCTGGCAAAAATAATTGGAATCCCCCTCCCACCCATTTTTCAAGAAAGACAGACTCCGGATGGCTAAATGGCCAGCCCAGGGTTTCCCCAACAGCAGCTGCAGACACCAGAGACTCAAAACCAGGTCCATTTGGACTTACTCTGCCCTCTTGCCACTCAAGGGCGCCACTTCCTCCCAAAGGGGTAAATGAAAACTGAAAAAGGTGAAATGGAAACAAACGAGGGATCTCACTGGATTAGGTGCTACCAACCTGCCCAATCACCTTTTCCTCCACAAAGTTACTTAATTTGGGCCTCAAGCTATTCATTTATTCAACAATGCACTATAAATGCAGTGAGTGGGAAGCAGGACAAATCAAGGTGTAACAATTATCTGGCACATGCCCTGGGGAAGGGAAACAGATAAGCAATGAACAACAAGTAAGCAAATGAGGCAAATTCAGAGAGTGATCTGTGCTGTGGAGAACAGGCACCAGTGAGCTGGGCCTCACCAGCAGGACAGAGGGGCAGCATGGTGCCCGAGCTGACAACGTGGGCTTCGGAGCCAGACTGTCCGTGTACAAACCCTGGCTTTCTTACATGTCGACTGTGCGCATCACACAGGTGACTTCCCTTTTCTGAGCCTCACATGAGGCTGAGGATTTAAATGAGTTAACATGTGTAAAGGGCTTAGGTCCACCGTAAGTGCCTGGCACACAGCAGGTGCTCTGTAAGTGACCGCCAAATGAGAGAGGCCAGCTGGGAGGATCCAGAGGAAGAGGTGTCTAGGTACAAGGGGCAGCAGGTGACAAGGCTGTTAGGAAGGCCCAAGCCCAGGACAGTTGAGAAAGGAAAAAGGCCAGCATATCGAAGAGGAGTAAGCAGTGGAGACAGTGGTGTTTGATGAGGTCTATAAAACACCCATTAGGGAATGTTAATAGTACTTCACTTATCTAAAATTAAGGGGCTGGACAAATTGTGACTCACCGTCCCTTTAGCGATAACACAGTTTGCCTACCGAGAGTAAGTAGACAGGCTCAGATTCAGTTTCCCCAGGAGCAAGGGTCAGCGTGTAACACCCACCCACCTTTCCTCCACTGTAATCGAATTGGAATTGCCTAGAGGTGGCCAGGAGCCAAGTTTTTGACCCCTGAGTACCACCTTCTCAGGCTGTTGGAGGTACAGCATTAGGGGCATCAAACCTGCCCACACCCTATTGAAGTCACCCCCTCGTCAAGCACTGGCTTGTGCCAGCAGAGGCCACTAACAGCTGATGATGCAGGAAAGTAACTCATGGACCCACCCATCCTGCGTATGGTCAGAACAGGACCCATGTGGGGCGGATCTAGGCTAGGGATGAGCCAGCTAGGTGATTTTGGATTTCATCTGTCCAATGAAGAGAAATAACAGTATGTCTCTCATAGGTTATGTATGGTGAGGATTAAAAAAGAGAATCAGAGAGTCAGGCACAGGGAACAGCTCAATGTTAGAGGTCATCACATCCTGCTTTAAGCAAAGACTAATCCAGAAATAAAGACTGCAGAAGTAATTCATATTATTGACCACTAAGTGATAACATGCCCTCCTGTGCTTGCATAAGAATGGAATCTGAGGAATACTAGGCCCCAAAGAGCACAATGCTAAAGTCAACATGCCATGTACCAGGGTGCCTAAGGAAAGACTGCCCCGTGAGGTATTGTCAAACAAGACCAGGAGCTCTAGCCTCATTCACATACACATGGATTCAAGATCTTTCAGGTTACTTGCTCCTCAGAGGAAATAATTTCTTCAACTGTAAATCTAGAATAACTATATCAATCTTCTGGAGTTAACAATTAAATAAGCCACAGTAGCTGGTATATAGGTAAACAATAAACGGTAATTCTTCTGGTTCCGATTCTGTGACCAGAAATTTGAGCGGGACATCAACTGGGTCCCTCAGGGGTATTCCAGGGACAGCTGGACTTATCTAGATAACAAGGTCCATGGCAGCTTCAGTCACATGCCTGGCAGCTTGGTGACTACTGTCCGCATAGTCCCAGGGTGTGTGCACTTGGACACACCAACAGGCTGGTGAAGACTTCTTATGTGGCGGACCAGGGCTCCTGGAGACCAAGGCAAATGCTGCCAATCCTCCTAAAGACTAGACTTGCCTTCATGTCACTTCCATTATACTCTACTGGTTGAAGAAGTACAAGCCAGCCCAGGTTCAAGGGAAGGGGAAACAGATTTCACTTATTGATAGGAAGAGAATCAAAGAGTCCGTGGCCATCTTCAATCTGCCACAAAGGCTAACACTAGGAACATTAAGAAATTTGCAGTACATTCAATTGGCCTGAGAAGCTGTTATCTCCATGGGGCGGCCATTTTCTAGTCCCATTATTTCTCCTTCCCTCTGTCTACAGCAAGTCCTCAATTAAGATTCACCCAAGAGGCGGGGTAAGCCATCTTATAACTGACATGCAAAATGACAACACTTGGCACAACACCTTGATTGCACCATTCATCCAAGAATATCCAAGTCCTCCGCAAACAATAAACCTTCTGCTCCCCCATGATGCTCCATTATCTTCCTTGTGTAGTTGGGGAAGCATGCGCCCAGGCAAGTGAATTTGCCAAGGTCACAGGAGTCGGTGGCAGCTGAGAAGGAACTCACAGCATCCACAGCTCAGCCAGCACCTACTGTTCCTCACTGCCAAGGATCCCAGACCGAGAAATCCAAGGGCAGCCCTGCCTGACCATTCTCCTGATGACTCATTCTCACCTCGCCCTTAATATCAATGAGAGACAGCAGTGTCTCTCAGTCCAAACTTCCCTGAAGCCAGACGGAGACCATGGAGAGAACCAGAGAATCCACACACCCCTCACTTCATACCCAACATCTCCGATTACTCAGGAAGTCACGCTGGATTAAAGACAGACAGTGAGCTGCACAAGGCATGAATGCCAGGCTTTCATCTTCACCAGACACAGCTCATTTGCTTTGCTATCACAAAGCAAGAAACTCCAGAGAAGTTGGGGGGTTGGGGGAGAATATGGGGGGGGGTGAGAAAAACAGTGAGTGTAAATGGTAGGCCCCATTCAGAATGTATCACTTAGCTTTCGGCAAACTATTGACTCCTGCCTGATGTCAATTTTTGTGAAACAAGCACCATGCCCACCGCTGAAGCTGGGTGGAAATGTTTGCCTTGTCGGATAAGCTGTAATGAGAAGAGAAACATCACTTTTTATCACTAGACCTTCTCCTTTCCACTGGCCCTGTCCACTGGCCCTGACATCGCCAAATCTAAATCATTGTAATCGTGCTTAAATTGACCTCTCTATATCCATCTGCACCCCCTGCCACTTTATTCAACTTGTACCAGTTTCATATTAGAATGGCAACCTTTAAAAAAAAAATAAGACTTAGAAGGCATCTCAGCAACAACAATTAAAAAAAAAAAAAAAAAGGCACCTCCGAAGATACCTAGTTTAACACCTTCACGGTACAGGTAGGGAAACTGAGGCCTCATTACCACATGGTGATCTGAATACTGTGTGGGCCTGGACCTAGTATTTAACCACTGAGCTTTCCTTTGCTTATCTACAAGACATGGGTGAAAAAACAGTACTCCTCTCCTCTCTCAGTGTAGTGAGAACTACAAAGAATCATGCATGTAAAGGGTTTGTAGCTGTGACCCACTAAACCCCCACCCAAAAAAAAAATTTGTTCAAGGTCACCTAGCAAGTCAAGGACAGAAGTGAGCTAAAATCCAGGACTTGTCATTTCTACTTTAGGGAGCCACTAAATAAACACCTACTACAAAACTACCATGTCCCAAGCACTGGTGGGCATAGAAAATTTCATGCTGAACAAGCCAGTCTTGGTCACGGTACCTGCTGGAGTTCACAATGTAGGGGAAGGTATCCGGGAAATGAATAGAAGAAAACAACCTGGGAGGGGCAGTTAGGAAACCTTTCCCTGAGGAAGAGACGTATAAATTGTGACTTTCAGTGAGTAGCCATGGTGGGCAGGAGAGCATGGGGGTGGGAGGCAGCTGGAAGAGCATGTGTGGGACCCCCAGGGTTGGAAGGAGAGGGAGATGTTCTTAAAACCGAAAAGAGCCCTGAGCTGGAGCACATGTGTCCCACTGGCAGGCCCTTGCTGGTCTCCTGCTGCAGCCTCGGCCCTGTTTCTGCCCAGGAGATAAATAGTGGTGTCTCCCAAAGTCCTCTCACCTTCTCAAAGGGGGTGAGTGAGGAACAGGAGAATCACGGGTCTGCTTCTGTCTGGAGATGGGTAAGTAGCCCTCAATTTGAGTTCACTCCATGACTAAAAATCTTGACTTACTTAAAGAATAAATTAGGGGGCAGTGAAGTAATGAATATTTGCTGTACAAATAGGTTAACTTCTGCATGTCGGGTTTTATTGCTCTGATCTCTATAGAGTGCAAATGGGAGAAGCAAATTACTTAGGAGGAGAGGTTGGAAGAGAAAGACTTAGGTTCAACCAAGAGCCCAGAAACGACACCAGTGGGGTGGTTTTAAGAGGTGGGGAGAATACAAGATGGCACCCTCGAACGGAACAGCTCTCCCTGGGGATGAGCCACGTATCAGTTCTCTTTCCTGCTTCCTCCATCAGCATCCCACATATCCCTGTCTCTCATCGGCTGCAGCCTGTGTTTAACTTGACATTCGGGCCATTGCTCTTTCTCCTTATCTTAACACAGAAGAGAGGAAAGCTATCCACAGGAACTCAGGTGCAGCCCTGGGGATGGGTCTGTCCTGGATCAGGAATTGGCATGCAGTAAGCTGGAAGAGTTCGTCCACTGACCTAAGTGAGCAGTTTGTTTCCTCAAAGGGAAAGGCACTGACCCTTGCCCCTAGCACTGGAGCCTACTGCTTGCAAAGATACTTACTTAGTTCACTATTACCGAGGAAATGCTGGTAAGCAAACAAACACACAAACAACCCTCTAATTCATCTGGCCCTGGGGATGCAAGGAAGTAGAATAAATGTAAGATATATCACTGGCTTCAAGGGTCATGCAAACCAGTTAAGAAAACTAAATAATGGTTATCAGGGTAACAATTCGTATTTATTACGTCCTGCACCAGGCCCTGCGGTAAGGGATTTACACACACTAACTCATCTAACCCTCCCAACAGTATACATTCCCTATTTTACAGATAAGGAAAAGTACATCAGAAACATTAAATAATATACCTAAGATCACACAGAGAGATAGAACTCAGGATGAAATCCATGCTGGGTAATTCAAAAACTTGTGCACGTAATCATGTCAGAATAAATATAATGGGAAAGGTGATAGGCAAGGTTCACACAATTCACAGAGGGTCCCATGGGGTGGGGTAAGTGGCGTAGGGAAGCTGCAAGAAGGACTCTGAGTGAAGAGATGGCCTTACAGCTGAGTCTTTCAGCCTCAGTGCTACTGACATGGTGGGCCAAATACTTCTCTGCGGCTGGGGGGCAACCTGCTATTGTAGGATGTTTAGCAGCACCCTGGACCAACATCTGGCCATTAGAACTCTGGTTATGAGACCAGAAAAGGCCTAGGGACATTGCCAAATGCACCTTGGGACAAAACCACCCACAACTGAGAACCACTGCATTTCAACCAATGTGCTGCAAGAATTTTTAAAGCCTGCAATACCTGACTATTGAATCAGGGGCACTGACCTCTTTTCCTTTAGATTGTCAAATTTGAAAGTAAACAAAAACAAGCAAACAACAACAAAAAAAGAAAAACAGCCAACACAACAATAGCTATCCAGTGTGAATGAATCAAAATGACATTGTTTGTCAGATTGAAAAAAAAATGTTTTTGGTGTGCCACGGAGCTTTGGTGATGAGTTTGGGTGTGCCACAGGATGGGAGCGGGGCAGGGGCCCTCACGGAGGAGGCCCTGCCAAGCCCGGGGAGAGCTTCTGTGTCCAAGAGATTAGCATGGTGCCAGACCCTCAAAGGATGGTCTCAGCTCTCTCTGAATCCGAATTAACTGGGCCAGGAGAGCCCAGTGCAGAACCAGCAAACCCCAGGCCCTGGACGGCAGGCAGGACCTGGAAGCTGCCCCTTCTAGAAGTTGTGCCTTCCAGAGGTAGAAGGCTCCTGGCCACTCTGATGCTTGGGGAGACAACTATGCCATTGCTCTTTCTAACTTCACTTCTTAAGAAGACAAGATTCAGACACTCGGACATGAATGAACATAGGGTTATAATACAGAACATGTTGAGACTCCACACAAGTATCCCTCATGCCTATTAAGAGATAAAATATTCACACTATGCTGATCCAGAGCTTCAATTCTCACAGCCCTTTGCATTATATACCGCGCTTCCCAACTTTTCTGATCTTAACAGCCACCTTTAAGAAAGACAATGTGGCCAAAATTTCCTCATTTTGTCAACTGGTACAGTTAAGACTCAAAGAGCTAGTGACTGCCTACAACCTGCACCATTTACTACAGGCAGAGACAGCAGAGTAGTGTCCACCCCAGGGCTATGTCTATTCTGCCATTCAGCTGGCCGGTTATAACAACTGAATACATTTCAACAACACAGCATAGTTTGGTAAAAACCTTCCCAAAACCCTCTGATATAGACTGAATTAGGCAGCATTATCTATATTTGCAGATTAGCAAATTAAAAGATACTGTGCAGTATTGTGGTTAAATTCTAAGGCTCTGGACCAAATGCCTTAGTTCTGCCACTTGCCCCATGACTTAGAATAAATTACCTAACTTAGGTGAGCCTCAGCTTCCCTATCTGCAAAGTAAAGATAAGAATAATGCTCTCAGGAGTATTGTGAGGATTGTCACACAGTACATAAAATGCATATGGCCTGACACCTAGCTCAAACTCAACAAATGCCAACTATTAGTAGTAGCAATACAGGTTTTTAGGTTAACGAACACAGGAAGACTTTCTCATTGTAATCCTGGTACTTAGCCCAAAGGATGGCATAGCAGGAATTTAATATATATTTGCTCAACCAAATAATAAAGGGATGAATGACAGAGGTTAAAATGACTTGCCCAGGATCATATAATTGGTAAAAAGTAGAGCATGACCCAACCTCTTATCTTCCAACAAGTCCTGTGTTCCTTATATTACACTGGTCCTCCAGGCTTCCCAACTGGGTAATCAGTGAGGGCAAGGATGCAGCTCACTGTTGTGCAAGCCAGTCCAGGACACGAAGTTGTACACAGCTGGCTCTGAAGAAAATGCATTAGTCCCAGAGGGCTTACGCAGGCTTTGTCCATATCACCCTCCCTTCCTGGTGCCCTGGTGCCAGGAACTCTAACACAGGTATTTTTATTCCCTTGAAACACCAGCAAGGCCCTCGGCTGCTCCTTTCTCATTTAAAGATATTGTCTGTGT
Source organism: Noctilio leporinus (assembly GCA_004026585.1). NCBI lineage: Eukaryota > Metazoa > Chordata > Mammalia > Chiroptera > Noctilionidae > Noctilio > Noctilio leporinus. Next base: position 471,331 of record PVIW01000257.1, read on the forward strand.
CTGCACGTCCCTCCAGTGCAGCAGTAGATCTGAAAGGTGAATAGCTAACACTTTCTGGTCGAACATGAAAGGAGAAAAGGTTGTACAATTGTGATTGTGCTGTCACATGAAGTTAGCAAATCCTCATCCTTCTCTCCTGCCCTTCGATCACCACCACCTCCTCCTCCCCTGCCCCACCAACCACCCATGGGGAATACACACGCTTGCACTAACCTAATGCCTTTTCAAACATCTCGGACATGGATAATGCAGTTCTCCACGCTCTTCAGGTCATGCTTGTGTCAAATCTGTGCTGCATGGTAACCGCTAATCAATGTTAATTTATTGACCACTGAAGACCAGCCGCACCGAATCATGCAACAAAGATTACAGTACTCCTAACTCAATTTAATGGGGTCATTATTTTGGGAAGAAGAAAAAACACCCGTAAAGAATGTAGAATCCATGTGTGTTTTAGAATGCAAGAAGCTATTTTTTTTTTTTTACAACAAAACCTTGTTTGTGAACTAGAGTCCTGAACTATTAAAACTGACGGTGGCCTGAGAAATGATGTGATCAGCCCGCTCAGTGGACAGGTGTGCAACCTGCATCTCCAGAGCACCGCCTCCTCCCAGCCTGCCCTCCGCGGACGGGTCTCCAAACAAATCCGAGCCCAGCCCTCCACCTCATTTTATCCAGCCCGGCATCTTGTTCTACCTGCTCGCTCCACTGTGCAGGAGTAGGTACATTTATACAGTCCTAAAATGACATTCGGCCCTTTGAAGGCAACCACAAGGCTGACGTGGCCCCCAGTGAAAATGAGTTCGATACCTCAAGTGACAAGCATGGGGAGCGTTTAGAGTTAAATTAAAGATAAGAGGATAGGTCAGGAGCTGACCCTCTGCTGCCTCCTGGAGAGACGCTCCTGCCCCAGGAGACTGCAAGTGGAGGGGATTTGCCAGGTCACAGAGCGTGGGGGGAACAGGGCTACAAGTCAGGTGGCAAAGATCAGCGACACGAGAGGAAGCTTCTCTATTAACTTATGCGACTGGACATGCTCAATCAGGGATCCCTGCTCTATCACTCACTTCTAGATTATCAGTGACATCGGGCACTTAGTTATGAAGCTGTCCTGGGCTCTCAATGCCAGTTGCTAGAAGATAAGAAGTGAAATTCCAAATGCTTAAAACCCATCCTTCTGTGTCTGTGAGATACTGGCCAAGGAGTTTGGAAGACTGCCATGCGCGCGCACGCGCACACACACACACACACACACACACACACACACGCAAGCAATGGCAACTCATACTAGGTTTTGGAAACCATCCTTGGAGCAAAGATGCACAGAACCACCTGAAAGGCTTTTCCTTAATTTATAACATTGAATCTTCTTCCAAGGTTAGACTTTCAGATCCCAAAGTCTAGCTGGAGCTAAATCAGGGACACTGGGGCATTGTGCACAGTGGCCTGTTTGTTGAGAGTACTAATCAGTACAGAGTGCTGGCCCTGGGATGACATTTCAGGATAGTATCACAGAGTTGCCTCCATATAGCCACTTTTCAAAACTTTAGCTGAGTTTTCTTGAGCCCTAACCATGCACCAAACATTGTGCTATGTACCTTGAAGGAACTACCTCACTGAATTTTCCCTACCATGTGACAGGTGCTAATATCATCCCCACTTTGCAGATGAGAAAACTGAGGTTAAGTGGTGACCCTAATTCACTCATGTTATTGATGGCAGAGCTAGATTAAAGGCCAGAGGACTCTGCCTCCAGAGTTCTTGGGAGTCAAGAAAGCTATAATTTTTGTATTTTATTTTAAAATTAACACGTTGTAAAACTATTCTGTTGTAAAAGTCTAGGAATGTCAACACATTATAAATTGTGTAACAAGAGTAAGATAGAGAACAGTTTCCTCACCCCCAAATTCCTTCTAGCTCTCCCTTTGTTGCATGCATGCCCTATCCCTAACCCTAACCACTGGTAACCATCAATCTGTTCTCCAAAACATGAACATGTTAGGCCTCCATTTATGTAATCTTTGATCTACATTTTTGTGGCAGCTTTCAGCACTGAGATCCTGTAGATGTTTTCTTACGTTTATAAGTAAGTATTCCATATCTGTATACTGTTGTAAATGGTATTATTTAAAATGTTTCATTTAAAATTGTACATGGTTAATATATTGTACATGGTTAATATATAAAAATACAATTGATTCTGTGCATTCACCTCATATTCTATGCCTTTGTTAAACTCGCTTATTAGGTCTAAGAGTTATTTTTATTAATTCCCTGAGAATTTCTACATAGACAATAATGTCTGCAAAGAGGAACAGTTTTATTTATTTCACTTTCTTCTACTGTGACCCCTAGGACTTTCTTTTTGTGTGTTTCCTTTTCCTTCAGGTAACTATCTGACATCAATTCTAGATAAAGACAAGGAAGAAAGAAAATGAGGTGTTGGATACAATTATACTTACACTCAGTTTATACCTTCTAGAGATATTTGAGACATCTTAGTGCCATCAGCTGCTCCCTCAGATCAATTCACTGTGAAGCTATTCAGTTCTGGCTAGAATGTGTAGACATTCTAGGGTTAGGGAACTAAAACATGAGGTAAGCGCAATGTCTGCCATCAGAAGGTCACAGTTTAGTAGGACAGATCTATAGATCATTTCAGTGCAATGTGATAAATATTAATGCTGCAGGTATACACGTGGACATAAAGGAGAAGACAGCTCACCGAGGCCTGGCCAGGCCCAAGGATAATGGATGGGTGACCAGATTACACTTGTGCTAGCCACACCATCTCCTACCTGGACAACAGCAATAGCCTCCCAGTTAATTACCGAGTTCTAATCTTACCCTGCTGATGCTCTACTCTTTTTTTTTTTAATTGATTTCATGAAGATATAATCCAGACACAATACACATCAACCATTTAAAACACACTATACAATAATCTTACTATGATATTATTATATATTATATTATTATATGACTTATCATAGTCATAGAGTGCTACTCCATCACCACAATCTATTTCAGAACATTTTCATTATGCCAAAAAAAAAAAAAAAAAAAAAAGCCATACTCCTCTTCAATCATAGTGCCCCAAATTCCTATTCCCCTCACCTCTGGGCAACCACTAATCTACCTGTTCCCACAGATTTGCCTATTATGGATATTTCATACACATAGAATCATACATTATGTGATCCTTTGTAACTGATTTCTTTCACTGAATATTTTTCAAGTTCATACATGCTTTAGCATGTATGTGTCAGGCCTACATCTATTTTTACTGCCAATAATATATCATTGCATACATATAGCACATTTTATGTCTGCATTCATCAGATGGTGGGCATTTGGGTTATCACCTTTTGAGTATTATAAAAAATGTTACATGAACATTTGTGTGGAAATGTGTTTTTACTTCTCTTGGGTACATGCCTAGAGGTGGGACTGCTGAAACATAGAGCAATTCTATGTTCAACACCTGAGGAACCGCAGGCCATTTTCCAAAGTGGCTGCACCATTTTACATCCTCACCAGCTGTCCTCGTGGGTTCCAGTTTCTCCAGATTTCCAATAACACCTGTTATTATCCATCTTTTTATTATAACCACCCTTGTTGGTGTGAAGTAGTATTTCATTGTGGTTCTGAGTTATCTTTCCCAGGTGGCTAGTGATGATGAACATCTTTTCATGTTTGTATCGTCTGTTTGCATATATTCTGTGGAGAAATGTCTATTCAAGTCCATTGCCCATTTTTAAAAATAGACTTATTTGTCTTTATATGATAGTTTAAGACTTTCATATATTCTGACTACAAGTCCCTTATTAGAGATAATGTGCATATATTTTCTCTCATTCTGTGGGTTGTCCTTTCACTTACTTGACAATGTCCTTTGATGCGCAATTTTTTAAACTTCAATGAAGCCAAATTTATTCAGTTTTTCTTTTATTATACATGATTTGGGTGTCATACAGAAGAAACCATTCCCAAACCAAAGTCAAAATTTTCCTGCATGTTTTCTTCTGAGAGTTTTATAGCTTTAGCTTTTAAATTTAGGATTTGATCTATCTCTGAGTTAATTTTTGTATATTGTGTGAGGGAGGGGTCAAAGCATTCTTTTCTACATGCGTATTTAGTTGTTTCAGCGAACTGTGTGTTTACTCCCCCACTTCACTGCCTTAACACCTTTGTGTTAAGTGTTAAGGTGTGTTAAGGTGACTGTAAGGGTGAGAGTCTATATCAATTCCATTCCATTGGTCTCTACATCTACAACAACCTATTCGTCACTGCACAGAGTACTCTTAAAAATATACAGAAACAAATAAGATCATGCCATTCCCATGCTTAATGTCCTAAGGACTTACCACTGAACCTAGAACAAAATCCAGGTTCCACAAGCACCAACATAATCTGGCCTCAGCCTATCACTGCATCCTCAATTCAACCCCACACTTCCTGAGATTTAGCCACAAAGATCTCCTCTCTTTTCTTCAGGACCCTGAACCAGCCTTTCCCTCTGCCCACAGCGTTTCTTCCCTCAACTATACCCATGGCCGTCCCTTCCCAATATTCAGGCTTCAGCTTGAATGCTACCTCAGAGAGGCATCACAACAGAGACAAACAAATGACCACTACTTGGTGGTCTACTTGTTTATTGTGTGCTTCCCTAATATAATGCAAACCCCGTAACAGCAAGGAACTACTTCAAGCTTTATATCAGCAGCTTTAATATGGCAGGTATTCAAAATTAAGTATTAAATTATATAAATGCATAAATGAATGTGTGAATGAATAAATAAATAAAAGAAGACATCCTGGAAGATATGGTACCAAAGGTGAGTCCAAAGAAAGAATGATTCATTGGTACCTCTGTATTAATTACACCCTGAATGGGACCATTTTTACAAATCCTGCAAATACAAGATCCACATATAGTTAGTCAAAAGTAACATCAATAGAGAAGTTAATGTATAGTCTATTTAACAACATGCTTGAAAGTACACATCACTAACTTGGGTGTTTGTAACTAGGGGCAGCCCCTTTAATGACAGAAATACAGTAGTAAAGTGCCAATCTTCCATTGCCTGCTTTTCACGCTCTATCCTGAGCCCACCAGCTCTCTGGTTGTGCTCCTCAGCTGCATATTTGGGAATCAAGTCAAGTGCTTTCTGGCTGAATTGTGGTGCCAACTTCAAGGCATTCCTTGCTCCCAAGACCAGCTGCCACACAAGGAAAATGCAGCCCAATTCTACTGGCACACGACAATGCTTAAGAGCCAGGCCGGGGAACTCTCCCACAATGGCAGCTGGATGCTGGTGGAGTTTTACAGTACTTTTTTTTTTTAATTTCAGTTGTCCCACCCTTGTTAAGAAACAACATGGTGTCTGTCCTCCTGCCTCAGTTCCTCTTGGAAATTCTATCAGCATTAATAGGAAAATAGTAGCATGAAACAACAAGGACAACAGGGCCATATGGACATCGATACAAATCACAACTCGGCTACGTTCTCAGTCATGTGAATTGGAGCAGGAGACTGAAACCCTCTCTGGCTCAGATTGCTTACTTATGTAAGGGAGAATATACTACCTTTCTGACGGAGTTGTTGGGAGAAATTATTCATACATTCATTGAAGTAATAGTTTCAGAGTGCCTGTTACAAAAATAATAGTTGCCATGTACTCAGCGCATACCATGGGCCAAGCTTTGTTCATTTTGCACTCTAAGATCTAGATGCTCTTACTAGTATGTTCATCACCCAAAGTCACATGGTCGGCAAGTGGTAGAGACAGAATTTAAACCTAAACCCAGTCGTCATTCTTTTTTTCTTTTTTTTTTTTTAATTTTATTTGTTATTTCCAGAGAGAGGGGAAGGGAGAGAGGTAGAGAGGAAAAGAGGAATCAATGTATGGTTGCCTTTCACCTGCCTCCAGCCAGTGACCTGACTGGAGACCTGGCTTGCAACCTGGTTATGTGCCCTGGCTGGGGAATCGAACCAGCGACCTTTGGGTTTGCAGGCCAGCACCTTATCCACTGTGCTACCAGCCAGGGTTCCAGTTTTCATTCTTAAGGGTAATTTCCATGAGCACCAAGATATTCATGTTTTGTGCACAACTGATTTCCTGGTGGTGGTCAATCAGCATCCGGGGTCTACTGGTCAGGCTGCTCTGGCACGAAGCAGGTGTCCATAAATCTACTTTGAAGTACCGCACATGCTCTCCTGCTGTCCACCAGCCAGAGGCTGCGAACACTGCAGCATGCAGCGAAGGTGTGTTCTCTGCGCTCATGGACTTGAGGCTGGTGGGAGTTAAACGGGATCATGTCTCTAAAGTACCCAGCACAGTACTTAGCACATAATAAATACATTTTAAAAACCCACTATTGTTATAATTTTTAGATGCCATTGTTCCTTTTGGCTCCATTAAAATTCAAAATCCTGTATGCTCAATGTATGAGAGAATATTTTTTTAATAATCCAATTCATCTTTGGAAACTGTTATAATTTATTTTCACTCATTCTATCCAAAGATATGTACTGAACATAGAGCCTGGATTTTTAAAATTCTAGTTCTCTAAAATCCACAGCAATCGTCAGTGAACTTGGCTTCATCCAACTGACCTGTAGCTTCCATGGATTCCACGAGGTCCAGTTGAGGGACAATAAGGAAAGATCCCCTTTCAGGTAGCATCTTTGGAAAATTCAGCAGCAGCTCTGACTGGCCTGTCATCTTCCCCTCACACCAGGAGGTGACAGAACAACAAGGGAGGTGGGCATCACTGAAAACAAGTGTGAGGTCAGGGACAGGGAGCACAAACCCCCTGGAGAGAAAAAGAGGAGGCTGGGCCTGCAAGCAGGCAGTGTTGGGTTCCGCATCTCTGCACCCCTTTGCCAGCCTGGCAAGCAATGCAGGGCTCATGTGGAGAAGCAGACTTAGACTTGCTATGTGGGGTGCCCAAGAACAGAAGCAGGAGAATCCATAGACAAGCAAAACTAACCCAGGCAGTGAGCAGCCTGACCAACACCAGAAATAAGTCAACAGAGACTTCAGTCCAATCACAGGAACTGAATTCTGCCAACAAACGGAGTGAGCTTAAAAGGGAACCCTGTGTCCCATCCAGGTGCGGATTGATTCCATTTGGCCCCCTTTTTGTTTGACCTTGTGAGACCCAAAGCAGAGAACCCAGCTGAGCCAACCTCAAACTCCTACCTGCAGATGTGGCATCGATAACATTATAACAATAAATTATAACAATAGTGGGTTTTTTAAATGTATTTATTATGTGTTAAGTACCGTGCTAGGTACTTTAGAGACATGATCCCGTTTAACTCCCACCAGCCTCAAGTCCATGAGCGCAGAGAACACACCTTCGCTGCATGCTGCAGTGTTCGCAGCGTCTGGCTGGTGGACAGCAGGAGAGCATGTGCGGTACTTCAAAGTAGATTTATGGACACCTGCTTCGTGCTGGAGCAGCCTGACCAGTAGACCCCGGATGCTGATTGACTACCACCAGGAAATCAGTTGTGCACAAAACACATGAACATCTTGGTGCAGGTAATACATGCTATTGTTTTAAAACACTACGTATGTGGTAATTTGTTGGGCAGCAATGGAAAACTAATTCAGTGCTCACTCTAGAGACTTAGGATATACCAAGTAGTCAAATAAAAAAAATTAAACATCCCCCATAATCTTACTATTCAGAGGAAACCATGTTAACATTTCTTGGTGTACTTGTTTCTATTGTTTACAAGGACATGTTCAATTTTGTAACAAACTGTCAATAAAGTTTGTTCATTAGCATTCTGACAAGAATGTTTTTATATCATCAAATATCCTTTAAAAGTTTAACTTATCACAATTACCAAATACTATACCCATATAAAAATTTAACCCTGTGCTTTGGGGGGCATTGAGATTGCTTTTCTATTAATTCTATAATAAACCTAATTTACGATCATTCTTTATACAAATCTTTGAGTTTTTCTCTTTTGTCTTTAGAATAGATTCCTAGAACAACTATTGATGAATCAAAGTTTTTGAATTCTTTTAATGTTTTGTCCCAGATTGTCAATTTGCCTTCAGAAATGCTGCAGAAATACCATTCTCCGCCCCTCTCCCCCTCCCCCTGCCACCCCAAGCAGTGAGTGAAACTAACCATCAACCTCACTGTACTTTCACCACACTGCACATTACTGCTCTTGAGAAATCTTGGCAAATTTGATACATAAAAATGTGGCATCTCTTCATCTCTTTTCTTACTCATATCTCTATTAGTCATCTGTATTTTTAATGAATTGTTTATGTTCTTTACTATTAGTCATTTTTTGTTGATTGGTAAAACATCCTCATATGTTTAGAAGTTAACCAAGTATTTCTTGCAAATATTTCCTCAGATTGTTTTTATTTTTTAAATTTAGATTTTATAACCTACAGCCATTTTTGTTCACCCATATACAAGTCATTACCTCTTACCTTTGTGAGCTTTTTCACTGCTTTTACTGAAAAATGTTGGCCCATCACAGTATTAAAGTGTGACATCTGTTTTCTTCTTTATTTTAAGATGTTTTCCTTTTTATCTGTAATGTAAGTGAAATCCATCCCATGCAAAGTAAGACCTTTCATCCAGTGATGGGCACCAGGCCAAAGACTGGATGGAGGACTGGCATGAGCTGCACCTTGCTGAGGTGTCCCCCACGGTCCCAGCACAGACACAGACACACCTAACATGCAGCATGTAAATGTCTCTCGAATTTAAGTGGGTTGGACTGATTCAAAAGCACCCACGAGTCATGGACAGATGACCCCAGGACCCTGCTAATAAGCAGGGTTCTAACCTCATGTCCACAGCAAGCTCCCTGGACAGTGACAGGAGGAAGCAGCTTCAAAGAAGGCATTTGTTTCAGCTCTCCCAACTCAGTGGCAGATGCTTCTCGTTCCAGACCTTCCTCCTCCTGCCAAACTGTCAAATGAAGCTGCAGGCGTGAGGGTCTGCTGCCATTTCAGGATCAAAAGACACACTTCCACCTGCTGCCACATGTCTGATCCTAAACAGGCACCAGGTGATTGGATGTGACAGACATCACATCCAGCACGGAAGTCATTTCCAGTCACTCAGAGCCATCCCCTCCCCGACACCTTATGTTTGAACCAGACAGAGCCTAGAGCTTAACTCAGGCACAGTCTCTGCTCTGATGCCTTTTTCTGGTCACATATGTCTCTAACCAAATGTATGTAGATTCCTAATGATAAAGCAAAATAAAATACCATTCATATGGGAAAGCTAATGAAAACTTATTAGCTACAGCCTCTTGGTAGTTCTTTTGTAATTTATTAGTCTAATTCAGGCTGTGTAACTTCCTGAAAACCAATGTTCCTAGATCATATCAATTGAGGCTGGGCCTATGGTGGGAGAGAGGATGTATACAGAATACACACCATTTTTTTTTAATTTTATTGTTGTTGTATTACATCCGTCCCCTTTTGGCTCCCCTCTGTCCCCCTCCCCACCCACCCATTCCCCGCAAAGTCAATCCCACCTGTTGTCCACGTCCATGGTTCCTTTATACTAGGTTCTTGTCTAAGCTGCTCCCCTTCCTTGCCTGTGCCTCTCCCCTCCCCCCAACCCCTTTCCCCCTGACCACTGAAGGCCTATTCCTTGTATTCATATACTTGGTTCTGTTTTGCTTGTTGTTAGTTTTGCTCATTATTGTCCCGTAATGGGTGAGATCATATGATATTTGTCCTTCACTGACTGGCTTAGAATACACACCTTTTTAAGGTAAAGTTCATCATCGCTATGGCAGAAAATAATTGAGCAGCACCCTCTCCCTTGATAAGGTAATTCATACTCCTCTTTAAAACTATCTTGCAGCATTCATGATATTTCCTCCATGAAAATGTTACCTTGGGTCATTGTTCTGGTGATGACCATAAGCTCAGTGGTGTAAAAGGCCCATTTTATATATTCACAAATCCTGTGGGCTGAGAATGCATCAGGACGCAGTGGGAATAGCTTGTATATGTGCCATGGTGCCTGGGAATTCATCTCAGCTGACTTTCAGGGGCTCCCACGACCAAAGAAGGCCCTCAGGAAGAGGCAGGGGCTTGAAGCTGGAAGATAGGAGGCTGGCATGCACAGCCATGTTGAGAGCTGAGCAGATATGCTGGGACACCAACTGGGTCTTCCAGGGGGCCTTCATCATGCCTTAACAGAGTGCCAATCACCTAGGCATGGAATTCAGAAGGGCTGACGTGTCCCCTCTCCTAAACTGTGAGTTCCATGAGGGCAGAAGCTGTATCTTTTTCATCTTTATATTATTTGCACGTAAATGAAACTCTGAACGTAGGAGAATCCTCAAAATTAGGAATGACAGAACAAAATGAAAAGTGCATCCATGTCTTCCATTCAAACACCTTACCCAAGAGATTCCACAGAATTTCATACTGTCTACTTCTTTCCCACCTTGGGCACCTCTAACTACGTGCCCATGCAGCCTGCCTCTGTCTTTTTCACGCTGTGCTGTAAGACCGTAAGCCTGTTTCTCCCCCCAGGATTTACTCTCTCAATAACTGGCTGCATCATCTACTCAGTTCCCAAAGTAGAGACTCTTGATTCATCTTTTACCCATTTTGCTCCAGAACCTCCTACACAGCATGTTTTCGTCACATCCACCTTTGGAAGGTCCTTCATTCCACCTTTGCCCTTTCTCTCTTATTGCCTCAAGGTCAAATGCTCATGTTCTCCTGCTAGACTATTGCTATAACTGCTTGACTGGTTTTCCTGCCTCAAACGTCTCCTGAAAATTTAACGTATTAAAAACATTGCCCGACTTAAACCTTTCAGTTGTTCCAATATCAGGTGAAAATAATGCTCACAGTTTTCAATTCTCAGTCAATATGAAGTAAGGCATCTAGATTTTCACATTTACCCCACATCCCATTTATAAAACCCATCTTACTGGTTCACACATTTCATAACCTCAAATCCCAAACTCATCCTCCACAGATGAGCCTCCTCATGCTGTGCTCTCTCCCCAGAATACCCTTCTAAGACATTCTCCACCTGACAAAGTTTCACCTCTCCCTGAGGCCCAGCAGATGCCACTTTCTCTAGTCGAACCACCACCACCACAAACCCCAGTTAACCAGCCACCCCAGCTCTAGTCAAAACTACCGTGTTTCCCCAATTCTAAGATGCCATCAAGTGACACCTCACTGATTTCTTACCACATTTTCATAGAACGGAAAGAAACTAAGTGGCCTATGTAAATTTCAGAAACATTACATGTGAAAAGAAACAATGCACTTGAGGATGCTGGAAACTGTAGAGGTTCAGAGCATGTCCCCTCAAAATATGCACCTCATTATGCTGTTTTTAGTAAAAGTCACTTGAGAAATCACAGATGCAAAATGGTCACTCTGACCTTCATTTCTCTTGAAAGCAGAAGCTAAAACTTCCATGTGGAAGGGACCCTCCCTTTGCCAGGAGGGAGGAAGACATTGGTATCAACTAAGGTAGAAAGCAGAAACCCAGAGAAATCTATACAAACAAACCGTGTTAAACTAACTCTAATCTTCCTAGTTAGTTTTCCACAATTAACTGCCTGCCAAACCCCTCAGTCTTGTCCCATTTACACAGTTTACTACTCTTTGTCTAACCTGGAATATAAGCTTTGGGCTCTAACCTGGGGAAAAAAGGTTTATTACACTCACAAGAACGGGAGGCACAGCATACGACATGAGGCCATATGGGAAAGAGACCAGGGTGGGCAGGAGGCAGGAGGAAGGAGCAGGGGGAATGGACTTTATTGGTGATCATACAAGCCCTGGCTGGGAATCGAACCTGCAACCCTCTGATTACGGGAGGATGCTCCGACCACAATGGCCAGGCCTCCCACCTCACTGCTTAATGGTTATAGTTGCCATGAACCCCATGCTCTGGCTCTTCAGGCAAGAAGCGCTGAGAGCTTTTGTCAAAGGTTTAGATGCCACACATGGGACCAAACTTGGCCTGTGTTCAGGATAGAATTCATATTGACAGGAACTTTATTTTGCACGAGTCCCTTTTTCTGAGTTTCTTTTACTCTCTGAAATCTGCCAGTTTTTGTTTATTCTCAGATCCTTCCCCTATTTATTTTTATATTTTATCCAGAGTTTGGAGTTATCTGCAGCAGGATAAATATATTGTGGTAGGAGTGTCCTTCACCATACTTGGGCTTAATTTATTTTTGATTATTGATTATGTGTCTTTGAGTATGAAACAGGTTTGAGCTTGGCCTCATGGATTGAGATTTTAATCTCACAGATTCCCAGACACATCCTTCCATTTGCTGTGAGAACCTAAACCTGGATTACAACTAAGGTCCACAAATGTTACCTTAAAATATAATAGATTTTATAATTAATAATGGGAATATAAACATAATTCCAATTAATGAATTTTTTGGAATTTACTGAGAAAATACCCATAATATTATTGGAGCACCAATCAATTGTTAAGAGACTCTATCAGATTCCCAGCAACGCATGTCATTATGCCATTACACTTATAAACAACAGCTCATGTGGTCACCACAGACCTACTCTGACATCTACCATTGCGTTTAATGTTTCCTAATAGAACATCTCTTGCTTTTGACTACTCAAAGCCACAGACTTTGTATATCTCTCAATACAACAGCTTTTACTACTATACATGTATGAAAAGATTTTATTTAAATCTTCATTACCCACACATTTTTAAAAACGTACAGAGAAAACTGTCAAGTTACGTTCCTATCACAAATAGTGAAACATCAGAATCACATTTTTTAAGCATGCTGATTATCAACAAAGGGAATGCTGCTAGTGCAAAGGGGCATCAGAGTACTGCATTCTGTGTGAATGAGGTCTGTCTGGGAAAAGTCCAGCCATTGTTGACATAACAACAATGGTTTACATAACATCGATGAATCCTGGCAGCCATGGAGAACGGACTGGAACGCGCATGAGTGAACAATGACAACTTCACTGTACCAGTTAATGAGGGCAGTAGATGCTGCTGAGTGAGCATGCGTGACCACTGCATTCAAAATGACTGAGCAAGTACAGCAACGAATCTGCATCAAATTTTGCATTATGCTTGAACATTCCTCCGTGAAAACAACTTGTATGATTCAGAAGGACTTTACGGACAATGCAATGAGCGCAGCACAAATAAAAGTGTGGCACAAATGCTCCAAAGGTGGTCAAGAATCTGTTGAAAGTGATCCACAATCTGGAAGGCCTTCGACAAGCACACCTCCTGAGCATGTGGAATGTGCAGGGGCTGCGGTCAAGTAAAGATCAATGACTGACAGTGTGAGAACTAAAAGCGGATCTGGGGACATGAAAAACTCCTGTGTTAGAGATTTTGATGCAGGGTCTTGGCATGAAATGTGTCATGGCAAAATTCATTCCATGGCTTCTGCCCCCAGAGCAAGAAAGGACATTGTGCAGGAGTTGCTAATGACTTGATTCAAATTGCTACCAGTGAACCAATTTTCCTCAAGAAGGTCATCACCAGAGGTGATTCATGGGGTCTTATGCTAAAAGCCAGAAATGGTGAGCCAGTCGTCCCAATGGAAATTGCCTGGTTCTCCACACCTGAAGAAGGTGCAGCAAAGTCCCAGCAAGAGCAAAACATTGTTAACTGTGTTTTTTGACAAGGAAGGTGTTGTCCATCATGAGTACACCCTTCCAGACCAAACAATTAATAAGGAGTACTACCTTAGCGTTCTTTGTTGGTTGAGAGATACCACAGGGTGCAAACAGCCACAGTTATAGGCAACTGGTGATGGGCAGCTTCAACACGACAATGTGCCCACTCATGCATCACAACCTGGGCAGAGTTTTTTGGTCAAATATCAAGTTACCCAGGTGACTCAGCCCTGTCAAAGCCCAGATTTGGTGCCTGTGTCTTCTGGCTTTTCCCAAAACTAAAATCACCTTTGAAAGGGAAGAGATTTCAGACAATTGATGAGATTCAGGAAAATACAACAGGGCAGCTTAAGGCAATTGGGAGAACTGGGTGAGGTCCCAAGGTGCCTACTTCGAAGGGGACTGATGCATCATTTAACTATGTACAATGCTTCTTGTACCTTCTTAAATAAGTGTCTCTCTTTTCTGTATTACATGGCTGAGCATATTGGTAATTTGGTTTTCAGTAAGCAATATTTTAAGAATTTTACATCCTAAATGATTATTTTTTACATATGCATGTATGTGTTCTAGGAAATTGTAGATTTGGGATTGATGAATAATGCAATATAACGTTTCTCATTTAAAATAAGAGGAAATATACTCTTAGTTACTATTTTTGTGCAGTACATTGAATTTTTCAATAGATTACTGATCCGACATTAAGGAAAATATGCTTGTAATTACATTTTTACATGAATATATACATAGGGGTACTAAATTAGAAAGAAAAGCATTTTCCATTTTCCAGACATGTTCTATAAAACTTGTGCAAGATGTTAAAAGGTATCCCTACACATCTCCCCACTGTTCTTGAAGAAAGCCTAAAATGAGGTACTAATACCAACAAATGTCTCCAACCAGGAGGCAAAGCATTCTGTTTAATAATACCAACCACTTTCTTGAAGAAGGTGGTATCAAGTGTAAAACTGAGGGCATTCTAGTTACATCAACACCAACTTGGGAAATATAAGGCATATGTGACTGTATCTATATGCATCTATGATGCATATGAACTGCGTTTGATTTGTGAGGCTTGCAAAGTGGTTTAAAAATGTCCTTCCCAGCATGAATGGACCCAGAGAGCATTTTGCTGAGTGAAATAGGCCAGTCAGAGAGACAGATACCAGATGATCTGACCCATATAGGGAATCTAATGAACAAACTGAACTAATAAGCAAAATAGAGGCAGACTCAGAGAGAGCAGGCTGACAGCTATTGGGGGGTAGGCATGGAAGGATGGAGTAAAAAGGACATGGAAGACAGCATGGTGATTGCAGGAGTGGGGGAGGGGTTACATGGTAATACAAAAAAATACAACAAAAAATTTATTTAAATGACCTTCTCATCTCCTCTGTTTTAACTTGGCTGTTTGCATGATGCCATCTGCCTTGACCATGTATGTGTTTGAGTTCAGGACCTCAGATACAGGACATGGAAGCAGAAAGATGGAGCTGAGAACAGTGCCCTACCCTGGGTCCAAATATCAATCATATTCTGCTAATGCTCCCTTCCCTAAATATTTCCTACCTATTATCAGGGTGTTCTCCTCTTTTACCATTTGATGAAATATGCATATTTTCCAAACAGGATACAAGATAGGAAGATGAAGTTGATTATCCAAATTGCAAGTGAATAGGATTTGCAAAATAAAGGCTCCGACTACCAGAAAATAGTTTTTTTCCTTTCCATCCTTTCCTGACCCTATCAGATGTAAACAAGCTCCCACAAAGCCTCCGGTTTGGAAATATTAGAGAGAGGGAGAGAGAAAGAGAGAGAGAGAGAAGGAGAGAGAGAGAGAAAGCAAGCTCAGGTCTCTTTCAAGGAATCAATTAAAGTATAAGATCATTAATTTTAATAATACCTTCCCCTGAGATTGGTGATAAGACCCTGAAAAATGTGCTCATGGGGTATTTGCTGAAAGATGGCCTTCCACTCAGCGGGTGTTGACGGCCACCCAGCTTTTAATGAAAAGAAGGGCAGAGCCACCAGTGTCATCAGCAGAGGCTGTGGACACAGGCTGAAGTAGGAACAGTAATGCCACAGCAAACCGGGTCAGTAGCCTTTACAGTCATAATTGCAGGATGGGGGCAGACTGGTTAGAGGGCTAGATCTTGGTAACTGTGTGGTGGCTAATTTACTTCTAAAGCCTGTGCTAGAATGAATGGAATCTAAAGCTACAGTAATTTGCATTCATTATGATAATGCACATGTAAGTACAGTCAAGTGCTTTCATCCATTATCCCATTTAAATGACCAGCTCGGTTTCCTAATTGTTACAAAGAGTCTTTCCAAACTAAAAGTGCCTATAAATACACACAAAGGTGTTCCTCACAGTGCTCTTTATAAAAGTAAATAACAGAAAACAACACAGTTGTTCAATTTTAAGTTAATAGGTGTCATGATATATACATATGATGCAATAAAGTTATGACAATGAAGTTTTCAGTTTGTACTTTTAGTAAAATGAAGTTCTTATGAAATGGTGCTCTTAACAATATAAAAATGCATCAAAAGGTAATAAAGCCCACAAATGTTCAGAACACTATAAGCAAGAAGAAGGAGTTTGGATTTTATTCTAAGTGTGACTATAAATCATTGAAGTGTTTATTTTCAGCGGCAGAGTGACAGGACTAGATTTGCATTTTAAAACAATTACTTTATTTTCTCTCTTTGTTGTTGTTGTTTGCATATTTTCCACAATGAAGAAAGAATACTTTTAAACCAGGATGAGAAGTGAACTCCTAGTCGTCGTTTTGTGGGATATTTAACAACTCTCCAACCCGAAGAGGAGAGTTAACATTAATTGTCAGCTTTGGCACCCCTGAGGGAAGACACCAATGGAGCTGAACACGGAAGGCCCGGTTATTCTCATGGTTCAGACAAATGACCAACCAAAACACCTCTTGCATGCTTGTAAGTTGCTGCTTAGGCACATGCTAAATAATTATAAAAGTGTTGCTCTGATGAGGAGACAGAAAGAGACAGCTGACTCCATCACCTCAGTTTCCTCTTCTGGAGCAAGTGGGATCACACAGAACCCTTGTCTTCCTCAGAGACACAGTCCTGGTGTCTGCCCCATGGATTCAACATTCAACAGCAATAGTAATACACCTTTGGCAATTCTCCCAGGACCACCCAGTTCTGAGTATGGAGTGGGCGAGGGTTGTCTACATGGAGGTATTTGGGTATGGGGAGGCCATATACTCCCAACCCCCTAACTTTCCTGTGACTATACCTCACTTTGTCCTAATGAAGTAGGTGTGCTTTTCTGCGTAACTGCTTCCAAACGTGACTATATTCAATAGGGTTAGCTGACACTGGATCCAGAGATAACAGTTCTTCGGTGAGGACAATTTTTAATATGATACATTACCCAAATTGGTCAAGCCTAGTACAGAACCTTTCAGGACACAGAGGGTGAGTGGGAAGAGAAAGCAAAGTTGCAAGAAATCAACGAAATCTGACAACTTTGGGCCCAGGGGCAAGAAGTATTATAACCATGTAGAAACTTCATTTATTTAATAGGACCTTTCCTCCTTTCTTCCCTTTTGATTCAAATTGACCTCATTCAGCACTTGACTCAGCTGCCTCCTCCCTTGTACAACCACTCCCTTAGGAATGAAGCCCCCAGAACAATAAGGTTCTGATCCGCACCCAAATACCTCAGCAACAAAGCCTCAGGTCTGTTGACCACAGACAGAGTTTTGGTCAAACTAATGATAACATCTAGGCCTCAGTCGTGTTTCAGCTGCAGGCCTAGAAAAGCAGTGGAAACCAGATGAAGCAACCCCCTCGCTGACAACAGGACCAGAGGTAATGACCGATGACCTCCTACCCCAGCAGTGACCAATCAGTTGAGACCATGACCCTGAGCATCACCCTAACTCCCTTATGATTAACGATTCCCACCCCCTCTCTCTTAGTCACCGCAAGTAATGGTTTTCCCCTGTATCACCCTACCCGTGGAAGCCATCAGGGAGCCAGGCCTTTGAGCATTAGCTCACGTGTGACTCTGCCATGGGCCGTTTCCTAAAAAATAAACCCTTCCTTGCTCAGCTGCAAACTCTGGTTCATGTCTCAATGGGCTTCGATGCGCACAGGCAAACAGACCTCTTGAGTTCACTAACAGTATACAGGGGGAAAGCAGGGGCACTGAATTTGCTGCTGGCTTTGTGTCTTGTTCACTCTACGGCCCTAGGCAGGATACTCAGCCTCTCCATCCTTGATTTATTCATGTATAAAATGAAGGTGATGATAACTGCCTCCTAGGATTGGTATGATGATATAGAAAGACAACCTTTAACACATTTCATGCTGTGTGTTATAGAAGAGGCTGGAGGCTGTACACAATGCAGCCTGAAATCCATAAACAGAATCCCATCTCCTCTTTTCATGGCAAGAAAACAGGACCGAAGGCCTCGCTCACTCCATGGGACTCCCACAATTTCACCGCTGCTGTTACAGCCTTAAATAAGAAAAGGCATTTTCCAAACGACCTTGAAATCTTTAGATCCTGAATCAAGAGAGCACAATTATGTTCCCTAGAATTATTAAGTCAGGGAAACAGTCATATATTTTAGAAGTTTTTTCAACAAAAGCTCAACTTGAAAAGTAAAATAACTACCATGTTACTCTTACAGTCCTTTAGTTACCTTAGATTATACTATATTTAACAACTAAATACAATGTGCAATACTCCATAAACTATATGAAACTGACACTTTTTCTTTATTTAGGGAGGGGGAGGAAAGAAAGGGTTGCCCCAAATACAGAAGAGTGAGTTAGTAAAACCCCTCAGCTTACAACATACATAACATATTTCTAAATAATACATGACCCTTCCCTTATTTTTTCTCCTAGTTTTCTAATTATGATTTTTCCAATCTTTTCAATAAAATATGGTTTTGATAGCCTTGCTCATCCACCAGACCAAACACACACACATGTACATAAACGTGCATGCACCCTCTACAGGATCTCAGAACTCTCCGTCAACATTTTGGTTGTGTTTTAAAAATAAAATTGGAGAGATGACACTAAAAGTTTAAATTCAAAGAAGCACAACACTACAATGGTAGTGGAACCTGAGTAAAACACGGACAAAATGCCTGTTTCAGCAACACATTGCTCAGCCAGAGACTACATCTGCAGGAAGGGTGTTTGGGGACTCTCCTCCCAGGCCCGGAGTCTGAAACCGATTTTCCGGAGTGCAGAAGCAGCATGGGAGAGAACGCCTCTTTGGGAATCCCGTGTCTGTTGATGTGTCAGATATCCTGAATTTCATGTCAGCTGACTACAGAGAGGTTTTGGAAACAGAAGCAGGTTCCTGTGACTGTTTTCTCCGTATTGTTCCAGCCATCTGTTACTATCACAGAAGTTCTGATGGAGAAGGGAAGCCAAAGAAAACTCCCCAGGTGTGACCCTGGAGTCTCTGCCGGCCTGTGTCCTCGCAGAGCAGTGAGCCTTGCTGATTTGCGTTAGTCCATGTGACGTATGTACGCAGGGGTAAATGAAAAATACACGGAACTCAGTTTCCTCAAGTATCAAGGTGACCTGGATACTGAAGGGATTTAAGAAAGGGGGTTTGGAGTAAAAATACATTGTTTTATATGCCATCGAACAGAATGTAAATGAGTAGAATGAAAAAACATCTCATTAATTTTCAACATAAAATCACATCACTATGTTTTCATTCTTTTTGCCTTAGGGGAATTGAGAGGGTAGGAGCTCAGGGTAAGATGGGGTCATGAGGCGGTGAAGGGGAGGAAAACTGGGTTGAGAGTAAGGGTAAATCAACAACATCACCAAGGAATTTAGTGAGGAAAAAAATCATCTTTTCAACAAATGGTGTTAAAACTACTGCACATGCAAAATACTGAAATTTAACCCTCTGCAACTACTACATTTAAAAAAACAAATAAACCTAAAATGGATCATAGATCTAAATGTAAAAGCTAAAGCTATACCCTTTATAGAAGAAAACATGAAGGAAAACACAACCAATCTTGGGTAAGGCAATTTTTTAAAAATAGGTAACAAAAAGTACAAAGGGAAGGCATGAAAACTGACAAATGGGACATCATCAAAATTAATTTTTTTCCTCTTTCGAAGATTATGCAAAGAAAATGGAAAGTATGTCATAGATTAAGCAATTAATAACAGTAATAACAGCAAAACGTACAAAGAACCTACTTCCAGAATACATAAAAATAAAAATAGGCAAAAGACCTCAACAGACAGTTCTCCGAGGAGGACATAGGAAGGGCCCGCAGGCAAATGAAAGAATGCTTAACATCATTAGCCATCACAGAGATGCAACTTAACACCACAATGAGATACCACCTCTCACCTGTCAGAATAGCCTTCATTAACAAATCAACAAATAACAAGTGATGGGGAGCATGTGAAGAAAAGGGAAAAGGGAACCCTAGTGCATTGTTGGTAGGAATGCAGACTGGTGAAGCCACTATGGAATTTCCTCAAAAAATAAAAATAGAACTGCCTTTTGATCCAATGATTTCACTGCTAGGCTTATACCCACCCAAAGAATCCTGAAACACCAATTCAGAAGGACCTATTCACCCCTACATGCATAGCAGCACTATTTACAATAGCCAGGTGCTAGAAACAGCTTAAGTGCCCATCAGAGGATGATTGGATCAAAAAAGACTGGTACATTTACACAATGGAATGCTACACAGCAGAAAGAACGAATTCCTACCTTTTGTGACAGCATGGATAAAACTGGAGAATATTGTGGTTAGTAAAATAAAGCAGCAGTGAAAGACAAATTCTATATGATCTCACCTAATACAGGAAACTAATGAACAAAACAAACAAACCAAATAGAACCAGAATCATGGAAGCAAGGAACAGACTGACAGTGACCAGAGGGGAGGAAGGGGGTAGGGGAGAAGGAGACAGATTTAAGTCAAGGAACTAGTATAAATGACCCATGGACATGGACAACAGGGTGGGGATTGCCTGTGGGAGAGGGTGGGTGGGGCAGAGGAGAGAATGGGGAAAATGGGACAGCTGTAATAGAACAACAATAAATTAATTTTTGAAAACAGATGATTTTTTAAAAGGGGGCTTAGAATGTAGAACTTATATACCTCCAATCCATAAAGTATGATTCTTAAGGGACACTAATCTTTTATAATGGACCTGATCTTTTGCTCGAGAGAAAGGTATCACCTTTATTATACTAGGCAGTAAACAAACCTGTTCTCTGCTCCAGAGAAGGAAACAATCTCTGTCTCTCAAGGCGCTTTGTTCCACAAACATCCTTGAAAGGATGGTCTGGAACAAAGGCAGTCAGTTCCCCTGTGTGCAAGACATCAAACAATTTCAGAGACACACTGGAGAATTCTTTCAACACCAGTTACTTAAGCTTCCTCTGAACTTCCCCAGTTAAAGAGTTTGGAGTCAAAATGTCTGAGTTCAAAGCCAGGATGTGCTCTCCTCCCAGGAACATGCCTGTGCCTTCCCTTCCCCTCTCTTCCCTCTCAGGCCTGCATCTCCTAAAACCCTGAACTTGTCCTCAAGGCCCTTCTTTCCCTGTCCCTCCAGTGAGTGGACAGCAGCACCGCCTTGGCTCACTCCTTTCTAGAGCATCTCTAGGTAAGCCAAAGTAGCCCCACCTACGCCCTCTCCTGATGCTTCCCCTATCCTAGGCCCTTTCTGCTTTCACTGTCCCAGCTTTAATGAGTGTACTCTCAAAAAAAAAAAAAAAAAGGCTATGCCACTGTCTAGCTAGACAAAAATATTTTGCTAGGCCTCAGCTCCCTTGTCTATTAGATTATGATCATAATCTTTGTCTTAAAGTAATTGGGTGAGTCAAGTAAGATAATGTATTTTAAAGTGCTTTTCAAGCTCTAAGGAACTAGATAAATAATTACTCCACTACATGCTTGTAATGCTTTTTTATTCTTTTATATTGTCAGGTTTGTTGCCAACTTCATACAGTCTTTCACTGCACTTACCACAAAATTGAGCAGATAGTAGGTGTTCAATTAACCTTTAACAGTGACCTAATACTGTAAATAACTAAGTGCAATTGAACTTTCTCTCCAATTACCCTGAAAAATTCCACAGCTTCTCCTTTACTTTTTCTCTTCTGACTACCCCTTCCCAATCACTTTTTTAAAAGATCTACTCTATTTTCCTGGGGGGGAGGGGAGCCTTTTGAATTCTATTTCAGCACCTAATAGGTGGTTACTTCGCTCTGTGAAGGGTCCTTGAGAAATGAAGAGCTATGATGGTCTGATGCACTCAGCATGTTCCCCAGGCAAGGAAAGTGTTCCCATAAATGGTCAGCACTTAGCATGGTGCTCACGTTCAGCGGGGAATAAAAAATGGGACATGAGAAGTTAGGAGTAAAAATCATACCTCATATAATTATCTCATTCCAATGGATCAACCCAAGTTCCTCAAGCCACTTTTCCAATAGAGCTGTGGATCACTGCCCCTGTCCACTGTGGGCACAGTAATAGTATGGTGGAGGTTACTGTGAGGAGGGCAATGGTTGAGCATGACAGAGTACACTCCAGATAACCCCTCACTCGGAGGGTAGGTTCTAAAGTCAGCATATGAAACGAAAAATGTACAAGGTCAAGTTTATCCTTGAAAAATATCTCAGGATGGTGTCACATTGGGTACCAAGATTTTGTCTCTTATTAAGGTTTATTACACTTATGTAATAGCTATGTGATATTCAAACTTCCCTAACTGAGCCTTAAATGATGTACTTGACTTGCAATTACGGGTCATGTTTTCTTTTAAAATATCTATAATATATACAATTTTTTTTAATTTATTATTTTCAGAGAGAGGGGAAGGGAGAGAGGCAGAGAGGGAGAGAAACATCAATGTATGGTTGCCTTTCACCTGCCTCCAGCTACGGACCTGGCTGGAGACCTGGCTTGCAACCTCATTATGTGCCCTGGCTGGGGAATCAAACCAGCAAGTTTGGGTTCGCAGGCCTGTGACTTATCCACTGTGCCACCAGCTAGCACTTATATACAATTTTAAACTCCATATTTTCCATAAGATGCTCCCATTGGGAGCATGTTGGCATAACAACAAACTGAACAAAAGCAAATTCCTGTCTCCCATCACTCCTGCTTCACTGCGGTTAAGCATACAGGCAGAACTCACCCTCACTTGCTCTCTCTTCCCCCCAAAGACTAAATCCATACAAGTTACACAGGAACATGATGAAACTGTCCTCTCCTTTGAAGGGTTTCATTTCCTTTCTCAACTTTCCATTTCCATTTCTCATTTGATTTACCTAAATTCTTACAGACAATACTGGACAAACCTGCAGACAACTTTTTCGCATCTAGGATATACCTAGAACTGATACAAAAAGAAGGTCATAATAAGTCTTTCCTTGGTTCTATGATTAATGCACTCTGAGGCGTAGGAAAAAGCCAGTAATTGGGAAGGTTTAAGAGTACGTTGGGTGAATTCATTGCTGTCAGAGACAATTCTGATAGAGCCAGCAGCAGCCTTTCCAAGAGCGAGAACCAGCCATAAATCTAAATAGGAAAATATCCGAGTTTTGCTACCGTGTCACATAAAATATCTCTTCTCGGAGGTGGAGGTATTTTTCAAAACTAAGTTAGAACCACGGCTGTGAATTAAACTAGGCTTCTTCAAGAATGAGTAATAGAGACAACATTTTATCAGACTCTAAATTTGACCTTTCTTGGAAATTCTAATATCTAGCAAGAACTTGTCTTTGAGCTCATACACATAATTTGTTTGATTTTCTTCCAAATGCTCCCTAAGCTTAGAGTGTAGGTGGGGATGGGCTGGAGGGAAGAGAAACAGTCTTTCCCCCTCAAAATAGGGGGCAACCAGAGGCCGTTGGGCTAGACTGTCCCACAAGCATGTCTGATCTGCCCCACACAGTGGTGGCCTAAATTGAGTTGATGAAATATTTGAATTAATTGCTAATATTAAAAGAATGAATGTTTCGCAAAGAAAAACTCCAGAATTCCAGCTGCTCTTAAAGAAATGACATGACCTTGCAATACTAGGGTGACAGCTTTTCTGCTGGGGCTGAGTAGAGGCTGCCCCTTTCGCTAGAGCAGGCAACCTCTAGTTTGCCACAGTCTCCACCACTCCTTGTTGTCTCCCAGACACTCAGGCCAAGTACTCATTATTGTTTTACCTAATAACAGTTAAAAAGGAAACCAAAAGTTTTGTATCTTCATGTCTACCTAAGGTGTATGTGTGAGGTGGGGGTGGAAGATACAGCGAGTCCTGTTTCACACAGTTGGGTTACCGGATTGGTCCCTGTAAACATTTCAGTTTGGAATTGCTACCTTAAAAGTTCACCTCCTTCATGAAGCCTGCCTGATTTAGCTGAGCTGGTTATATCATGTGAAATGCTCTCCACCAGAAGGTTTCTTTAGATGCCAACACAACTGAGATTTCAGATGCAACATTTTAATAACCTATATGCAAAAAATAGCATAATAAATAAGTTTAAATAAAAATCACTTCCACTGTCTCAGGTGAGCACATGGGCCACCATAACAATTTACCATAAACATTGACATTCTTCTCGGAGCTTGACCTACTTTTACTTTAAAAACTTGGGAAAAGAGCACCAGGCATAGTTAGAACCTACAAGCTGCAACCCACTGGGTAAGGACAGTTTTGCCTACAATAAAGTAATTACATACTTGTTACAATAAAATATCATTTGCCTCACCACCCATCACATAAAGTAATTTTTCCTACTGGAAAAAAAAAAAAATCTGACTTTTTATGAGATTAAAAGTGGTCACTGCATTATTTCTGAGACAGGAGAACAAATCAGACAATGAATATGGCTTTTTAGCACACGCATGGAGCTGAAATGATCTGACTGTTGCAAGGACATTGTTCAGAATATTAGATGACTCAAGCAGCAACAGGCTTTCCATATTTAATATGAGTCTCTGGACAAGATTAAATCTGGGAACAGTATAAGGTCACGCAGTCAATATGCCAACCCTTTTTACATTTATTTTAATCTCATCTCCCAGCATTGTCGCCCAGTCCCTGCCTTCTCTCCATCCCTGTAAATAATCCATGTTGACTCTTGAACCTGCGCTCACTCCCTTGGCTTAATCACCTTTCACGATGACGGACTTACTTCCTATCTCTCCAAAGTAGCCCATACAGGCCCCCCCTTTTCTCCCTCCCTGCTCTGCTCACCTTTATAAGGCTCCCTAGGAATCCTTCCATCTAGTCTTCCATCCTTCCTTCCTCCCTCCCTTCCTTCTGCAGTTATTTCACTTCTCTCTCCCCAGCCTGAGAGTGCCTGACACTCTGCAGCCTTCCAAATCCCCGCGCACCACCAGACTGGGGCCTGCTTTTCCTCCCTCTCTTTTGGTCACTATACCCCAGTATTGCGTCCGTCTATTTCTGGAGCAAAGAACATTTCCCTTCTCGGGACTGTCGCGATGGCTATGCTACTGCCTGAATGCTGGACTCTTGGGTCCTGTCTTAAGTCCTGCCCATGCAGCATGACATTCTCCAAGAGTGTACTGATTCTCTGAAGTCCTTGCCCATTCCCTAAGTCACTTCTTATCACCTCTCTGTTCCTTTCCTTCAATGTGCTATCACACTGTTACTGCCTTGTTGTTTTTTTAAATTTACATAGTTCTTGTCTGTCCCCTTCAACCCCCATCCCACAAGTAGACTCTCAGCTCAGCAAGGTCAGTAATGTCTGCCATGGTCCCTGCTCGAGTTCCTGGTACAATGTTGAGCTCTTCAAATACTCAATAAATATTCACTGATGAGCAAGCAAGTAAATAGGAACCAATGAAATAGATCTTTTAACTACAGAGCTGAAAACTATCACCAGGCCTCCTGTTCAGAGAGGAGTTAAGGAGTACAGCAATTTATTACAATTTTGTGTGGCAGCAGGGACCCAAGGTCATGGTTTCCCAATGTTTCCCATGCATAAAGAACACCTACTGCATTAAATGCAGACCCTAGAACCCTCCTTTAGAGATCCTGTCCTAGGGTACAGCCAAAATGTCTTAAACGAGAACCTGAGGATTACGATACAGAGTTTGTGGAGCCCCTTTTGGAAAATACCTTTCCAAGGTTCAGATGGTGGTCTAGGGTCCATTAGGTAGGATCTTTTCCCAGGGACTGATCTGCACACAATTTACCAAGGAACCAGGGGGACTTCTTGGAGGAAAAGATGAAGTAAACACTTCAAGATGTAATGTCTGAAAGACAATGGGTTGGTCTGGCTGAGCTCAGAGGGTTACCATGGCTTCAAAAAAGAACCCTCCCCCATCATGAGAAGCCTGGAGGCCTGGGCACAAAAGGGCTACTTCCAGTGACACTGATACCCTTCCAGACTCAGCCTCCCTGCAGATCTCAACTGAAAGAGTTTGCACTGAGAGGCTTATCTCAGACACCTAAAGCAGAGTTTCTGTCTGATGATCATTCCGATCATGGGAAGCAATTAACTGAATGCCAAGTGAAACCCTTCTGCAAAGCCTGGAGAGGAAGAGGATGAACGGGTATGGGGACCAGGGCTCTACACACTCGCATGAGATGCATCTTTCTCACCTTTGGCAGGCGAATGGAGGAGGAGAAAAATCACGGCAAGATTCTTCATTCATCTGAGCACGATTCAGAGTCAGGGCAATTTGTGCTTTAAGAATAATGTAACCTCATTTTGTTGTCATAGGTTGATGAGGTCTGGGGACATTGGTATCCCTTAGAATCATAAAATAATGACACTAGAAAGATTCAAAATGCACCTAATCATTCCTGCCATTGGAGAGACAGGAAAATTGAGGAACAGAGAAAGGATGAGACCTGGCCAATCCCACATAATGAAAGATCCAAAATTCATGTATTCATTCAATATTTTAAATATTTTTGAGCATCTAACACAGGGTTAGCTCTTGTAGATAAACACATGAATTCAATTCATTAAACATTTATAAATTTCTACTATGAACCTATGACAGATAAGGAGGTATGAAATTAAACCAGATACAGACTTTTCATGGTGCTGTCTAATAGAGAAGAGGCAATTCTCTAGAGAAAAAAATCATTGTACAATGTGATAAATGCCACTCCTGATGTCCACAAGGGGATCACATCATACACAGGTAAAAAGCCATTTCCTTATCTTATTCTGATAATAAACCTAATAACATGTATTGGTTTAATTAAAGAAGTTTATTATTAAAAAAGGACAACTGGAGGCCCTGGCTGGTGACACAGTGGATAAGGCACCAACCTGCAAACTCAAAGGTCGCTGGTTTGATTCCCTAGCCAGGGGACATAATCAGGTTGCAAGCCAGGTCTCCAGCCAGGTCCGTGACTGGAGGTGGGTGAAAGGCAACCATACATTGAGTCTCTCTCCCTCTCTGCCTCTCTCCCTTCCCCTCTCTCTAAAAATGATAAAATCTTTAAAAAAAAAAAAGTAAAGAAACAAAACAATAATACAAATCTTAAGTAAACACAGAAAAAAATCAAGGGCTTTGGAGCCACCCGACCTGAGCTGGGGTACAAGCCCACTCACTACCCATCACCTGCAGGGCCACACACCAGTCTCCAGACTTTTCTGGAACTGTTTTCTAGGTTAGCAAATGGGAGTGACAAATCTTCTACTGAGGTTATAAGAGTAAATAGAGGAACAACTGAGAAAGGTCTTTATCAAATTGTAAAACGTTACGCACTAGTGGTCCTGTCCCACCGGCTGACTCGGGAACTGACGAGGCAGATCTCTCTGAGGAGGCCTGGAGGGCGGGGGGACCCCTGAAGCCAGGCAAAGGGGCTGCCTTTGACGGCAGCCGTTAGGACAGGAAGGCACCAGTGGAGCTGAGGGGGCAGCAAGCAGCCCTCTACGCAGGCTGAAGAGCAAGGACGGAACCCAGAAGAGGAGGAAAAAGCACAAAGAGCTGAGCCTGGGCCTGGGACGCAGGACACCGAACTGCTGGGAACACAGGCTTGTGAACTGACTCTGATTTCCTCACTGTGGCCAGACTGCTGGATCTTTGTGACACCCAGTCCCCCACCTGCCCACCTGCGCTTGGGAGGAAGACAAACCCTCAGCACGGCCACACCGCTGGCCAAGCTCAGCCCAGCCACTGTTTCGGCATGCTGTCCCCTGCCCCTCTCTCAGCAGGCACTACAGTACCTCAGTCACAGTGTTTCTTCAACTGAGACCCTGCTCGCTCCCCTGCGCGAACCTCTGCTCCTGCATCAGACCTCAGGTTAGACGTTGCTTCTTCAGGGACGCCTCCCAAACTCAAGCAGATGCCACTCGGACACCTGCTCGCAGCCCCTGATATGCTCCTCCGTGGCCTGTATTACGGTTGCACTTAACATCTCTTAGTGTAGTGACCTGATCGGGGCCTGTCTCCCCCCTCAAATGTGGGGAGGCCTCCCCAGAAGGGGACTGCATCTAGCGTTGTTCTCCACTGCAGGCTGCACACCTACCACAGGTGCAAAAAAGGAGATGAATGGAGGAATGAGTCAGAAAGTTTTGGGAGAAAGACATTCTTGGAAGCCTTAAGAGTTACAGAACCAACGATATATAGCGTGTGAGAGACTAACCTACAAGGCATAGTCTATAATGTGGGTGTTTTCATTATTCCCATTTATACATGCAGACAGAGAGGTAAAGGTTCAGAAAGATAAAGTAGCTTGCTGCTATCACACTGCCCAGGAGTGGCAGACCTGGGAGGTGACCTGACTCTACGGCCTGTCCTCCTGGCCAACCCTGTCTCCCCAATTTTAAAGGGAAAGTGGACCCCTGAGGCCCCATCCAGCTCTCACTTTCCCCAATCCCATCATCTCCAAAGAAATTGGCTGGTGGCCCCCAGTAAGGCAGCCCAGGCAGCAGGCTGTGTTAAGCTTTCAGACCTCCGAGGTGCCCGCCAACACACTCTTCTACTTCCAGGCTAAGGACAGAGAATTACGGCCCAACTGCCTCCACGGGCTAAGGGAGTGCTGTTTCGCTTACATCAGCAGTGCTGCCACAAACACTGTGACATCAATCTTCATCCGCTGAGCGGTGGCTCAGAGCCTTGTCCTCCCTGGCTGGGCCCCAGGCGGCCGGTTGCCCGAAGGAAGGGTCGGCGGGGGGCCCAACCTCCCCAAGTCTAAGAATTGTTCAGCCAGGTGGGACACTGCTCCAAGACAGTTTTCCTGTCAAGTGTACAGGCCGTCCCCTTCCCTGGTACCTGTGTCTCCAGTGGGGGTGGCGTAAAGGTGAACTCTTCCCTGTAATCAGAAGTACGTGGGCATTCATCAGTGATTAGAATGCATGTTAATAACTTATGGGGTCTGCCCACCCCACAGCATGCATGCCAAGTTGATGTACCTCTTATCATGGCCACTGTCGGACTGGGCATTCGTCTGCTGTGATATGTGTGGCGCGGGTGGGGGAGGTGGGCAGTGAAAGTTATCAAGGGCCTGCTCTGTACCAGGTACCCTGCCTCATTGATTTCTCACACTGATCCATCCAGGAAATAGTATCATCCCCATTTCACTGAGGATAAAACCGAGGCAGGCTCAGAAAACTTGCTACCCTGGGTTATACAGGTGTAACAGACAGAATTAGATTTAAATCCTTTCCTCTAATGTAATTTAATTTAACTTAATTTAGATTGCATGAGTCCAGGTCTGCCCAATAACTACGGGTTTGATAACCAACACTTGGAACCAAAGATCTAAGAAGTTTTACAGCAAAATAAAAATTCAATTACACCTAGACATGCAGTTAAGGAATCACACTGTTGGAAAGAATGTGATCAGGCCAGGGCCATCCAAAGCATATCCACAGGCTGATGCCAATCTGTGAGCTATTGGTGACCAGCCGACCTGGGAAAGTACAAAAATGAAGACATTCCAAGGCTTTAATGACAAATTGACATGCATAACATCCAAGCATGCAATCATGTTGATTCACTGTTACTGTATTTTATAGGAGTATTAATCCACACTAGACGGGAAGTAACATTTGTAAATGGTCCTTCTCCACAGGTAGTTTTGAATAGTACTAAGATAGATGAAGTTGGGTCTGGGGGTGTGGTATCATTTGAGGGGTACTCTCATCAGTATTGTGTAAAGCTCAAGGGAAAGGGGTCTTAGGGGCTCCCTGATGCCAATCAAACTTCTGCTCCGCCTATTAGCTGTGTGATGTTGGGCAAACAACTAAACCTCTTCTGTCTATAAAGGGAGAGAATGATGGTGCTAACTGCTTAGAATTATTGCAGGAATCAAGTGGAATTATCTACGCACAGCTCTTAGCACAATGCTAGGCATACAGTAAGCACTCAATGAATAATAGCTGCTGCATTTCCATCATGTCCAGCTAAGTTGCTATAAGTATTAGGCTTCCTTGCCTTTTATGATGTTATTAGAATATATTCCTTTGGGGTAAGTTAGTAGCCGGACTTTGAAATGGGAATACACCCCAGAGAAGTAAGTTATTTAATCACATCAGCTCCATATACAAAGTACATATAGAGTGCGCAAAGGTTGACTTAATAGTTGCTTGTATGGAAAACAATACAATTATTAATAAATAATAATACCAGAACAAACTCCATGCTTCACATACTCGCAACTGTAAACCCAGTTTGCCAAACCCTGTGTATAACTGGGGAAAGAGAAACGGGAGAAGGGGAAGACCACAAGAGGTTTTAGGGTGGGTCAGGGCATGAGCGAGCACCGCCCGCAGACAACACATGTGAAAAGATCTTGAAAGTGGGATTCTGGAGGCACAGAGGCAGGAATGGGGCCAGGTGGCGATCTGGGGGCGTTTATCTCAAAGAAGAGAGGCGAGAAGACATAATGAAACCAGCAGCACCCAGTGTGTTTCAAGCTTCAAAACTGCAGGTTAAGAACGAGATATCTAGGTTTACATTTTGTTTTTGCCCTTTATAACTGTGACCCGTGGACAAGTTATATCACCTTTCTGGGGCTCAACTTGTTCCATCTATAAAATGTTAATAATAATAGTAGCAACATCCCAGGGTGCTTGTGAAAAGTCTATAAGTGTATAGATATAGATAGATAAATCTTGGTGCCTGGCACCAATAAGAGCTATAGAGTGTTTGCTGAAATTATTAGTATCATTGTTAGTAACAATAGCAACAGAACATTCCAACCCTGGCAGCTCTCTGGAAAATCCCTGCTATGGAGGTACCCCACTAAGGGTGTGAAGATGGCTCAGCACCACCCAAGGTCACTGCTGAAAAATCTGCATGTCAGTAAACCCAGATCTGCATACAAGTGACAAGACTCTTAAAAAATAAATCCATTTTCCTAAAGCAGCCTCCTCCTAATTAATCCCTAAAATCTCTTGGGGATGATGGCCTGACACTTTGGGAGGCAAAGAACCTCATTTACCAAGACCAGCAACAGGCACTGCTCCCCCTGGGCCACAGGGATGCAACGGGCTCCTACCGCTTCTCCCCACCCCCAGGGATGCTCTGTTGGGGACCAGTATGACCCCAAAGTTAGTGCCCTACAAAGACACATTGCAGATCATGCTAAAAACCACTGAGGCTTCAGATGACTTACAGAATAAATCCTAAACTCTAGAAGAATGTTTTAGGTCCAACTCTACCTTGCAAATTGCAAGTACGGTAAATGAATAATCAATCACCTGGTCTGGTCCAACCTTTTCCTTAACAGATGACCGAAGTCAAGACCACTGGAGGCAATTGATTAATTTTTAACTGGGAAGAAAAGAAAACTTTAAATGAAATATAGTTTGATTTTATTTTAATTAGAAACTATTTTAAAAGATAGGAAGGGTTGAAATTCCAGTGCAGACATTTTAGACATCTTATAGATAGAAAGGGAGATATTTTGGAATCGGGTAGGAAAGAAGGGAAATTTCTGACTATATCTCAACCCAACATTCTGTCTACTGATAAAGTGGGGGCCAATCTGGAAAATGGCAAGTTGTCCTTGGTCCCAGTGACTCAAGACCGGCACACCCAACCCAGTCACTTGGTGACCTCTGCTGGCATCTCCTGGGTAATACACAACTGGGGCCGGTGGTTCATAGGCCTCTGGAGAAACCATTTTGACCCAATCATATGCCCTTGGCACTTGCAGCCCAGATCCTGCTTTTTCTACCTATCACTGTCCAATGAAAGGGAGTGGTGTTCCTTGGAGAAAGGGCGCTATTCTCAGGCTGGGCAGGGAAACACAGGCCGGCCAGAGGCACCTTGCGGTACCTGGAAGTAAGGGTGTGCTCGAAAGGCTAAAGGTTGGGGGCATGTCAAAGGGACACAGGATTCAACCTGAGACAGCTCCCAATGGCCAAAGCTGGAGTCACTGGAGGCAGAAATAATGTTGTATCGGATTATAACCCAAAGCATAAAATGAACATGCATGAGCTGATACTGATTTATACTAACAGAAGTAAATGATGGAGTGCCTGACCAAATGAATGGCTCGATCAATCAATCAACCAATAAAAAGTGAGGGGGGCTAAACTTGCTCTAAAAGGTGAAGCTAGACCCCCATGCACATGCTGTCTTGAGCGTGGGCTGAACTTATGACCGAACCCTAAAGAATGACTATATGGTGAGAAGGGCACTGCATCTTTGTAGCCTTCTTCCCAAAAGAGCTGTCACCCCATTCCAATCATCAGGCACATGCTGAGGGCTGGCTCACAAAAGGTAAAACTGTCCAACACTCCTCTAAATTGTCAAGATCAAATAAAATATGACAGAGACACTGCCCCAGACCAGAGGAAACAGGGAGACACAATGGCTAAACATCATGTGGTGCCCCTGGCTTCTCCCCAAATAAAGAAACGTTGGTGGGAAAATCTGGTGAACTCCACTCGCACGAAAGGCAAACAACACATTGGTTTCTTCGTTTTGACAATACAGCGCAGCAACAGAAGCTCCCAACATCAGCGGAGTCTGGCTGAGAGGTACCTGAGAGCTCTCCACACTACCTTCCCAACTTTTCTGTAAATCTGCTATTATTCCCACTTTTTAAAGCTGTTTTTAAAAAGTCTTTAAGGAGATTTACACCAAGAGAGGTGAGCATGGAGCTCCCATGAGCACGGAGGGCTTCCGCATGGACTTCAGACACCTCCCCAGGAGCCGGCCTGCATCTGTGGGGGTTGGCCTGGGGTGGGCTGGCAGCCTCACAGCAGAATGGCCGGGAACACCCCGCCAGGAAAGGGCCCTGAGGCGCATGACGAGGCCAGGAGGTTCCTGTGCTATTGCACAGGCTCACCTCACAACCCATCCAGTAGAAAAGGCATGTTTCTGCACAAAGAGGCAAGGGGACACGTACACAAATAGCTTCCAGTCTTGGCTCAAATCTTAGGGTCACCAGATAATCCATCATAGGATGCCTAGTAAAATATGAATTTCAGATAAACAGTGACATGGAACATATACTATTTGGGGCATGCAATATTTGAGACTCTAAATTTTGGGACATACTTTTACTAACATTTGTTTGTTTATCTAATATTCAAATTGAACTGGGCATCTGGTATTTTTATTTGCTTAATCTGTCAATTCTCAAATGTTACTGTACCTTGACATTCCTCTTTAAAATTGCAACCTACCCCTCCTTCTTTTCTTCCTTGATACACAACCTCATGCCATACAGTTGATCTGCTTATTATACATCTCACTTGCCTTCTGTCTCCCCATTCTGTGATGTAAACTAGGGATCATTCACTGATCATTTATTGATCCCTAGTTCACTGGGGGCATATGGGAGGTGTTTTAAGAAATATTTTTTAATAAATGACTATCTTAAGGGAGTGAGGCTTACTGAGCTTCTAGATCATAGCAAGCATTGTAGTAGGTGCTTGGGATACTCACTATAACGTTGAGCAGTGCATGCTCTCTTTTTCACGGTCAAGGCTCAGAGAGGTTGGTAACATGTACAAAGTCACACAGCTTGTAAGTTGCAGTTTTCAGATATGAACCCAGATCTGCTACCTGGATAAGCCATCTCCTTCTGCTATGCCAGGCACCAGGCAGTTCTTGTCAGGAGGAAATTATTTTAAATATTTGATTCTGGTGAGAAGTTAGAGGACAGTTCCATTTGGTATGTGAAGCATATTTAACTCAGGAAACTGATCCTCCGATGACTGTCCTAGGTTTGCACTCAATGGTTTTTGCAGATGCACAGGACAGGATGCAAGTGGCCGCTGCGCCCAGCTCTACGGGCCCCCGGCTGGTATCAAAGCCACAGCTAGTCCCTTGCCGCCTCGCATGTTCACAGCGCACATTTGCGAAACTGTTTCAAGATGTCTCCAAGGTACAATTTTGTTTTATAGTCACTGTCAACCCAAACCATTTCATGTTAATTTCCTACAGCCTACTCCAGCGTCAGCTTTCCTCATTGCTGATATTTATTTCCCAGCTAAATGTGCATTTATTTGTTGACATGTTTATTAAATTAGATTGTAATAAATCTGTCTATGCTTAGATCTAGTTTCCTTTTGTGCTAAAGAATTCAAAGTAAGTTGATGTGTTTATCAACTATGACCAATTGCCTTGCGCGTAGGATGACGGGTAGCTGCGGAATCTTTCAACCAGGGCAGGCAGAGCCCCCAACGCCCTTTTACGGTCTTTTAGCACATCTTGAAGTGTGGGATTGGTGCTGACGCCTGCACATTTGGACAAACACCTCCAAGAGACAGACAAAGAAGACATCTTGCTCTGTCCCATTCATTGCCAAAAACTTGAAAAGTGGGATGGGTTGCGAAGAAAAACCTTGATGGGTGAATAAGGAGCCTGGGAATAATCTCCATCTCCGGGTGCCTCATCAGCAAGTACAATTAAATGATTAGGAACACAGGCTTGGGAGGCAGACAGACAGAAAGGGCTTGACTCCCAGCTTGCTGACTTGCTGTCTGTCTAACTCTGGACAAGTCACTTAAGCTCTCTAAGCCTGAAATGTCACATTTATAAAATGAGGGTAATTATGATACTAACTGCACAGAGTAATTACAAAGATGAAATGAGATGCTGCACAGAGACGCCTATCATTGTCACCACTCCGAAAATAGGGCATGATTACCATCACAGCTCCGCGCTTTGCCGCAGAGCCCAGTGCCCTGGCCGGGGTGGGCCCCCGCCGCCATTCCGTACACTGCTCGCTGTCCTGAGGTGGCTGTGTGGGAGGCAACCGCATGCGTCACAAAGCTCGGGGAAACCAACAGATGTGATACGCAAAAAATACTTATAAACTGCAAAGCACTCTGCAATATAAGAAAACATCTTCACAATATCATAAATAACACTTTTCAAAGAACCAATGGAAAACTGCTTTACCTTTCCCTTTTACTTTCTTTTTTACTTTTATTTTTTCCTTCGTTTTAACTCCACTCACAATCCACCACAATTTATGCATTAAAAGCACACTACTGAATGAACATATCTAATAAATTAATTTGCCTTGCCCTAACAACAGGGATCATTTTGAATTACTATCTCTGAAAATAAAAGCCACACTCCTTACCAAGACTTGCAGCCTCACACAGCAATGCTCTCTGCCTCCTTCCTGGTCTCATCTCCAACCTCCCTCTCCTTGCTTCAGGCAAATCTTACGCTATTGGAGCTGCCGTAACAAAAATATTGTACCATAAACGAAGGGGCTCATAAACAACAAACATCTGCACCTCATAGTTTTGGAGGCTGAGAAGTCCAAGACCATAGTGCTCACATATTCCTTTTCTGGCAATGACCTGCTTCCTCGCTGAGGGCTGTTCATTCATCACGTCCTCGCATGGCAGAAGAAACAAAGGAGCCCTCTGGGGTCTCTTCTGTAAGGGTACTGGTCCCATTCCTGAGATCTCCACTCTCATGACCTCATCACTTCCCAAAAACCCCTTCCTGTAATAACATGGCACTGGGGATTAAGATTCAACATATGAATGGCAGGGGGAGGGGGATAACATATTGCCCATAGTACTATCTTCCTTACATTTGCTTTTAACTCAGCACATGTGTTCCCAGGGTCTTTACACGTGACATTTTCCTGGGCCTGCAGCACCCTTCCCCAGGTTTCCACTAACCTGCTTTCTTCCCAAATTGCAGCCTCAGCTCAGTTCTCACCTTCTTAGCAGGGTACTGCCAAGAGTACTCTAAGTCTACAAAACACCAAACTCGCCTCTCTGTACACTGCCATCCATTTCAGTCTCTTCTTGCCACTCTATGTAATCAAATGAGTGGTTCTCAGTCAGGGCAATACTGCCACCTGAGGAGATATCTGGAAATGTGTAGGGACAGTTATGATTGACATGATGAGATGCCACTACTGGCCTTGAGCAGACAGGCTAAAGGATGCTAATGTCCCACAACATCTAAGAGTCTGAACAATGAGAAACTTCTCATCCAAAATGCCAATAGCATCTCTGTTGAGAAATGCTGCTCTGCTGTCTTATTATGTGTTGCCTCATTGGAGATTTAAGGTCCTATATTAGTCTCCTCTTGCTGCTAAAAACAGACTGACACAAACTTAGTGGCTTAAAACAACACAAATTCATTCTCAGATAGTTCTGGAAGTCAGATGTCTAAAATCGGGGCATCAACAGGGCTGCATTCCTTCTGGAGACTTCATGGTTGAATCTGTCCCCTGCCTTTTCAGCTGCTAGAAGCCACCTGCATTCCTTGACCCACGGCCCCTTCCTGCCATCATTTCATTCTATTGTTTCCATTGTCACATGTCCAACTAATAATTCTTTCTCTGTGTCCCTCTTATAAGCACCCTTGTAATTACATAAGCCCACCGCATAATGCAGTGTAATCTTCACTCAAGATCTTTAATGTAATAACATCGCAAAATCCCTTTTTCTCTCTAAGGTAACTAACATTCACAAATTCCAGGGATTAGGACACATCTTGAAGGGCCTATTATTCATCCTAGCACAGCTCCAACTGAGCATGGACCCTGTCTGTCTCTTGTTCAATGTCATAGGCCCAGAACCTAGTGCAGGCCCCAGCACATTGAGGGTACATACTTGGAAAATATCAGAAGCTAGATGAGGGAATGTCAAGTCTGGTGTGGACTACAGCCCTGTCACCACTCCTGTGGGGCGGTCGCTCATGTGAATGATGCCATAGAAAATGAAGCTGCCTTTCAGACCAATGCTGTTGTCCCTGTTGGAATAGGAACATATTTGTGTTGAAAACTCCTTTACAAGCCAAGTTCTTACTCAAAATCAGCATTATGACTTTGTCAGCATTTGCCCCAACCCTGAACTTTCAGAGTAAATCTTCCCCTGAGATACTCACAGCCATAAATCTTTCCACTGGTTGTTTTCACAAGGAATTGGATCTAAGTGGGGAAAGGAAGTTCATCCTAAATGTTTGCTGTTGTAACTAAATAATGCCTTGCTTTAAAACAGCTTAAGCGATAGTAGTTCATTGGGCAGTTGTGTAGGTTTTCCCCCTGGAGAAATAAAACTACATAATGCAGATTCTTCAGAAAGGCTAGCATGGAAGTTAAACGGCAAACCAAAATATTTGCAAGTTGTGTCCTTAGAAAAATATCCTTGGCTCAAACCAAGAACAGTATGGCATGCCATAAATTTCCGAAGGCCCGGCTGACACACACAATTTACTAGGCCAGCTTTTACATCTGCAGGGCCCTGATGCTTCCTACCTATGTCTTTCATGCTGAAAGGGGCCGGGGCTCCACCTTAGGAAGAAGAGGAGATGCTCAGAGAGGAAGAAGGGTAAGACCATGAAGGCCATGACAGGACCGCAAATCAGGTCCCCGGCTTTCCCACCAGGGTTTCCTCTTCACTCCCCAGCGGTCCATCTGCTCTCCCTCCAGAACAGGAGTCCCTGGGCCTGTCAGCGCAAGGCTCTTCGCTCACAGGGGGTTCGCACAACTCACCTGGGAAATGTCTGTGTGTCAGGATTCCCAGACCCAGAGCAGAAAGGGGCACTAGAACCTTCCCACATCGTTCTATCAGGGCTGCCTTAGTAGCTGGTAAAATGAGCATGAGGTGGGAGGAGGAGAATGATGTAGAAGGAGAGATGGGGAGACTCTAAGTGAATCACTGTCTTTATCAACTACCACATGTATCAAAGGGAAATTCTCATTTACAGAGAAGATTACATCTGCGGCTAACTTCAGGCAGGGCTTCTGACAAGCCGAGGAAGGAATTACTCTTTTTTATGGAAATCCAATCTAGTTTGATGCTGGGAGGCAAGGTTCTATCTAAAATGGTAAGTGACAGGCTCAGCAATGCGTCAGGTGCCTACTCAGACAGACACAGTGGAACTCACACCCATTTCCGTGGAAGTCGGTGATGGCCAGCCCTCTTGCTGTCACCATGGGAGATCGTTAATGCTTTTACAGGCACTTCAGGGTAGGAGCTGGGAAATAGCCTCTTCAAACTGTGAGCCGTAGATCCTTCACGGTTAATTCAGGCCGGCACACTTAGCTGATGGACGGTGCAGAGGGATGGGGGTTGGGAGGACTGTCTCAGAAGGACAGTCTTGGGAACGCAATGCTTTCCCATTTTCAAGGCAGTGGGGGCTCAGAGGAGAAGGCAAGCATATGAGTCAGGTGCCCAGATTTGTGTCTTGACTGAGACATCCCTGTGACCTTTAACCTTAGAAGACCAGTTGCCCCCTTCTAGAATGCACTGCCTGGTGAAATGAGAGGTGTGCTGGGTTGTGGTCACTATTACTATTTTGCCTTCCCAGAATGTGCTCTCATCCTCTGCGTTTTGGTAACACTCTTCCATTTCTTTCGGAGAATTCCATCCCTTCTCCATGGGCCCTCATGGTCCTCTACACACACTTGTCCTTGGCCTGCGGGATACACATGGGGCAAAGGCCGGGTAAACCACAGTGTCCCCCTCCCTGGGCACCAAAGAATCCAAGAAACATGAACCTCACAGAGCCAGTGAGACTCCTCTTGTCTAAATCTGGCTCTGCCACCTGCTAGCTGTGTGAGCTCAAGATAGCTTACATAACTTTCCTAAGTCTCAAGTTTTCTTCTCTTTTCTTTTTTTTTTTAAAGATGTTATTTAATTATTCTTAAAAGACGGGAAGAGAGAGAGGCTGAGAGGGAGAGACATTAATGTATGGTTGTTTTTCACCTGCCTCCAGCCACAGACCTGACTGGAGACCTGTTTTGCAACCTGGTTATGTGCCCTGGCTGGGGAATCGAACCTGCGACCTTTGGGTTCGCAGGCCGGCACCTTATCCACTGTGCTACCAGCCAGGGCTAAAGTTTTCTTAGTTGAGACAATAATAGTGGCCACCTCATAGAGCTGTGTAGTTTAATGCAAGAACGAGTATAAAACCAGGAGCACAAAACAAATACCCAATAACAATAAATAATAATAACTATTATTATTTCCTGACATTGAAACGCAGATATAGAGAAAACTCTTTTAGCTTCTAACGAAACTGGACAGGTGAAGTTGAAGGTGCCAGGACCATCTTGCCTGGAAGCACGGAAAAAGCCATGGCAACATAAGGGAACAGAGGCAGACACAGAAAAGCAAAGCTGAGTAATAGGAACAGTTCCCTGGTAACTTCGTTTGAATGGCTGGATCCAGCCAGACTTGAAGTCTGCCTCTGAAAATGCCAGTTACATGGACTGATGAGTATACCTTTTGTCCTAAAGTTAGTTTGCACTCAGTTTCTTTCACCTTCAAACTAATACGAAAGAATCAGATTAAACAACGTCTAAGTGTTCTCCCATTTCTGACATGTTTTGGCCCCATCATTTTATACCACCTATTCATTATATGCGGTCTGTCCCCAAAGCCTCAAGTGCAAACTGTTTTAATTAAGCTGACACATTGGCTCCATACTTTTGGTACAGACCTTGTACATTTAGGACTGTCTAAAATGTAAGGGGGAGCTTCTTGACAAAGGAGATAGTATTGACATGTCTTCATTAAAATGCAATTGCCCATGATGCCTAAAGGAAAGAATTTTAGGGAAATTATTTGGATTAATAAGAAAAAAAGCCGATGTGATGAAATGGCTCAAACACACAGCAACGAAAACTAGAAAGCAGCCCAAACCCCCACTGACAGGAGGATGAATAAATACATGGAGGAATACTCACTCCACAGAACGTGACATGGTAGTCAATCTGAATGTAGTACAGTTGCCTCCACCCAAATTGAAACTTAGCAATATAATACTGAATTTTAACAAGAAAAAAGCTACACAAGATTATACACAGTATTATGATACCATTTTGATAAATAAAATAAACCATGATTAAATTATTCACATTTTAAGAGAACCTAGAGATGTGATAGAAAGGGGAAGGAAGGAAGAAAGGACAGAGTGGGGGAGAGAGTGAGAAAGGAAAGATCAACTCAAGACTGTGATCGATTTTGTTTCGGACAGAGGGAAACAGGAGAGTCTGGAGAACCTCAAGCGTGGATGTGAGGTTCACATTCTCATTTCCAAACTAGCATCAATGTAAAGAGTAAATCATTGAGTCAAGGGTTAGGGTAAATCCAGTGTCCCTAGGTTTTAAGAGGAAACAAAAATACCTCATAAAGAGCACTAGAGATGCAAAAAGGAAATTTTTGAAAGCCCTTTGTGCCCCAGTCTCTTGCCCACCCCTACCCAACTGCCCTTAAATTGAAGGAAGGTGTGTGTGTACGTACACAAGTGTGCCTTTTTTGATAAAGAGTGGAAGGAAGTCAGAGTCCTAGTGCAAGGTCAGAGGGGTCATAAGAACATATCATTTAGGGCATTTTAGGCCAGAGGGACTTAACTTTTGCCCCATGCTACTAAGGAGAGCCAAGGGAGGCATTTCAGCAGAAGACATGCATGATCGCATTTAAATCGGAAAAGACCACCTCGGCTGCAGAGTACAGAATAAGTTGGGGCACAGGGATATGCTAGGAATGGCAACCAAAAAGGAGGTGAGAGCTTCTGCAGTCTACCTAGCAAGGGAGGCCTTGGTACCTCGGACCAGGGGGCAGCAGCTGGAGACGGAGAGGAAAGGATGACTCATAATGAATCCCTGCAGATAGAGACTGTACCTTTCTCAATTTCCCACTTTTCTAAGACACACACAAGCATTCACCCATAATTCTCTAAGTGACTAATTTGCACTCACCTTTCAACATTCAAACAGAGCCATTTGATTAGGGGCAGGCATTTCACACAAAAGGCGTCGTCTTTGAAAACTGAATCTAGTGAGACTCAGCTGTCATTGTCCCACGCGCTACCACTGCAATTGGCAAATAAGTGACCCAGGGACTCATTAGAGAGGAAAATGAGTGGCTTCCCCACAGTCTATCCTCAAGTGTATGACCTGGAAACCTAGCCCATAGGAAGTGCTAAAAAAATTATCCAAAAATAGTCAATGAAATGAATCGCCCTCGCCTGAGTGAGAAGGCAAGCCTCATCGGCCTGCCTTCAGCAGAACGCCTGCGATGCTAATGGTTTTAGTTTTCTATTCAGGCTTTATTTTGTGTGTGTGTGACAATTACGTAAGACCTTGATGAATTTGGAGGAAAAAATGCACAGTACAGTAATTATGAGTACTAATTAGAAAGCAAAATAGTGGCTTTGAAGAATCTGTGCTTGGTTTGTCCCTTAATTAATTGAATGGCTGCTATAATGCTTGTGATTGATTGGTTGAAATAGACCATTAAAATCCCACACGGCCCACCAGGTCCTTTACGCAGAAGTGCCTTCTGAGGATGATGAGTGAGTGTAAAATGGGGTGTGAAAGACATAAACTTATTTATCATTTTTTGTTGGGTGAGAAGGAATTCTTTGAGCAAGGTTCTGAACATGTCATCCAAATACAAGGTAACCTGTGTAACTCCCGGAAATCCATTTTAGAGGGGAACACCTTGATCGCTTCGCTAAATGAAAAGGACCTGATGGTAGCCTTCTCGGCCTGTTCGGAGCACTTACTGTCCCCCACATAGCGTGGCGTAGCCATGTGAAATGCTATGAGTTGGACTGGCATATCCTCCCTGACTTTGTATTTGGTTGTCTACCCAAAATATTAGAACATGTCCACAAAAGACAGATGTACTTCCCCCTCAAATTCCTTAATTGTTTGGCAACCTTAACTCTCTTCCTCCTATATAATCTTGTGACATGGACGGAGACGCAGGGAGCAGCAGCCAAGCGCTGGGCTTCCCCCTGCTGCTCCAGAAGCACACCTTCCTTCCGTGGTAGAAGCGATTGCATGACACGCTTAGAGCGATCAGAGAGTAATTTTCCGGGGACCATTCTGAAGAACTATAAATCTGACTCAGGCGAAGAAACCATTA
This sequence comes from Noctilio leporinus, assembly GCA_004026585.1. Lineage (NCBI taxonomy): Eukaryota > Metazoa > Chordata > Mammalia > Chiroptera > Noctilionidae > Noctilio > Noctilio leporinus. The sequence goes on from PVIW01000257.1 coordinate 513,322, forward strand.
GTCACCGCTGTCAGGGTTCCCACATCAGCGTGTCAGCTCATCACGAGAGAGCCAGCCTCTGAATTCTATTCTGACACCTGCATCCTATGCCCAAGTACGACACCCGTTCTTGACTCCACAGCAGGTGATAAAAAGAAAGGAGAAACTGACTGTTAGCCAAGTTGTTGCCCAGTCCTGCTGATGCAGAGGGAAGTCCTGCTACAATAATTACATCTGTATTTAAGAAAAACACCTGAGTGTTTACATGATGATGGAATTAAGATGATTACTTTTGTTTTTCAACTAACCCACACTGATGGTGCCAAGGGTGATAACTAGGAAAACCTGAACCAAATTTCTGATTTCTCAGCTTCCACAACTAAAATGTTAGGCTAAGTGTACAATTACTTTGACTTCTGAAATTGGAAAAATGAATTATCGATGCCGGCTTTTTCGGGAACCAAGTGCAGGAACCTGCGGGTAACCTTCCTACCAAGTCTGGAAATGGCCTCATCTCTTGATAGGAAATAGGCCTGCTGAATAGAAGAATACCGATGAAGCCCTGGCTGGTGGCACAGTGGCTAAGGCACCAGCCTGCAAACCCAAAGGTTGCTGGTTCAATTCCCCAGCCAGGGCACATAACCAGGTTGCAAGCCAGGTCTCCAGCCAGGTCCGTAGCTGGAGGCAGGTGAAAAAGGCAACCACACATTGATGTTTCTCTCCCTCTCTGTCCTTCTCCTTTCCCTCTCCCTAAAAATAATAAATAAAATCTTAAAAAAAACTATACTGATGTATGTCCTTACACAGTGGCTTCCTATGAACACTCCTGTCCTGGGGTAGATTTGTAGATTCCTATTTAGGAATAAAGACAAAAAGAAAGGTTGTTTGTTGGGTGGGGTTTTTTATGCAGGGGGGTGGGGCTTACTTGTTATCACCTCACCTTGCATAGCGCTGGAGTTTACATTTCCTAGGATCTGCTCCCCCAGGATCCCAGTTTTACCCAGCACAGTGTACAATGTCACTATGACCTTCACAAGTGGGATGAAAGAGCAGTGAACATTTTATGATCTAGCTTACTTCAAAACCATTTCTAGGTGGAAATCTGAGTTTTGGCTGTTGTCAAGCAGCCACCTCTTTCTGAAGAACCATCCTATCATTTGAGACAATTCAGGTGTCATTTTCTCAACATACATGATCATTCCTCCTTTTGAGATTAATACCCTGTTCCTTTGCACTATCAGATGACCGACACTAAGTTTAGCACCATCTCACATCTTTCTGCATTCTTACCTTATTCTTCTCTACTTGACTACGGACACCCTGCGGCTGCAACTATCTTTCATTACTCCGCATAGACCCAAACCCAGTTGCACACATTCAACTGGGGCAGGTTAGTAAGAAGCTGGGAAAATTCCCTGGCAAGAGAAATGGGAAGCTGGGACAGATGCCTAAACAAGGCCAAGCAAGTCACAGCCAAAGGATAAATCACAAGATCTTATCTTCCCTAACCAACGACACTTAGGAGGAGATGGTTTCCACATTCCAGACCATGCTGGGACAGACTCACCTGGGTCCCAGTTCATTCCCGTGACTTCCTTTGAAGGTGAAACTGAACAGAAAATGACCTTGATCTCCCTTTACGCCATTTTGATGCACCACCATATCAAACAACATACCTGGAAATCTCACGCATATACTGATGAGATCCCCCACTTAAAATTTCCACCTCAGGGAACAGATAAAAACCCTTATGGCGAAGGACTCAGTATGCCTTCCCCCTCCTCTTTCCTTGGGTCTGTATCTTCACTTTCTTTCTCCTAAGCTCTCAAAATTCCCAAGACACCTGCACTGAGGGGATCAGCGGGCAGCGGCAGCTTATCCTGGGCTATCCCCTTTCTAGAGGGCCTCCTTCTGCCTCTGGAACTTATTCCCTGAGTCCACACAGCCCACCTGGCTCACTTCTTCTGCCTCTCTGACACTTTTTTAAAGGTCAAGGCAGCCACGCCTCCGCTTGACTCTTCCTCGCATTGCCAAAAGGACCAGGCAGCTCAGTCTGGCTCCTGTTGTTATGATCCTGCTCTTCTAACTTAAGCTCTTGCTATGTTTCACTGTCCCCAGCTTTAATAAACATACTCTCAAAATCCCCTGGATTTATCTCATGAGATCTTTTCTGTATGAAGTCAGGAACCCACACACTGTAGACCATGCTGGGGCAGACCCGCCTCAGTCCCAGTCCCCTTCCAGAGACACGATGCGAGTTTAACAGAACACAGACCTTGCTCATAGGCCCACCTGAACTAGAACTCAGGCTCCGTGATGTGCTACCATCAGACAGAAGGGACTCAGCTTCTTTGAGCCTCAGTCTCCTAAGCTTTAAGATGGAGATAATAGCATCATGCATTATGTAAAGCTTTGGAATTATTAAATAAAATAATGCACAAGTTACTTAGCCTAATAGTCTCCGGCACAAGATAAGTGAGTGTTCAATATGTGGGAGTTATTAAGATTACTAGTAAATTCAACCCAAATCTGCCCATCTATGTTTTCCATTGGGAGCTCCTTCCAGTCAGAGGTAAGATTTACTCCTATTAGCAACCCTAGAATCCAGCCTTGTGCTTGGTCCATGGTGGGTGCTCAGTGAAAGCTCTAGGAAAAGTGCATATTTCAGACATCTGACTTGCAATCTTATGTCCTCCTGTTGCTTGTAGGACTGGAGAATCTAAGATTCTATCGCTGACAGTAGAAAGAGAACACTAACTGGGTAGCACATGCAGGTCTCTCTGCAAAAACTAGGGGTACTTCCCTTCATTCAAGGGCATGAAGTTTCTGTTTCAATTTCCTATTTCCTGCCCCTCCCTCACCCTATATTGTTCTTAAAAAACAGAACATAAGTGAAGTGGGAGAGGAATAAAACAGAACTACATTGAAATGCTTAGCTCATTTCATCAAATGAACTGTAAAGGCTGAGATAGTGATCTGCATCCTCAAAGAATAATTTCTTTAAATGCCTTAAAGTCAATATTCCCTTCCAGACAACTTTTTCAGCATTCTTATTTTAAAAAACAAAAAGCATTAGATTATGTTAAAGTGTCCCAATTAAGCCTGCCTTTCACAGCCCTCAAGCTTAGGGGGATATACTGGGGGTGCAGGGTGAGGGTGAAGTACAGATGCTCCCGGAAATCACTTAAAACCAGTTCTGCCTGCCTTTTCAGGTGTCCTTACATTGCCTGAAGCTGAGATGTGCTGATTTCTGGAAGCAGCAAGTAAACACACCTTTACAGGTCAAGTCCATTACAAAGTTGGGAGGGCACCTGCAAGCTTCTCTCAGAGGCTTTGGCCCCAAAGCTTCCATATTTATTAGGAGCAAACCTCAATCTAAAAAAGCATCCATTTTAATTCTCCAGAGAGGACAGCCACTGATCCAAGTCACATCCTTCATAATGAGCTTGGTGTAGAGTTCCTGAAAATGTTCAAGGCCAAGTTTGTTCTTGCTGTGCTTATGGGTTTGTTCTTGAACTTGGGGAGGTCAGATTCAAAGTTATTTTTAATTACAATTGAAAATAGAAAACACTTTAACCTAGCATGACAGGGTTGGGTGCATGGAAGAGAACAGATACTTCTAGAAGAGAGGGGAGCAAAGGGAAGGAATTAAACAGAGCAAGTGATTCACAAGAACTGGGAGCGACTAGAACAAATGGGAGAAAAGCAGCATTGCCTCAGAAGACACAGGATTTTGCCCCACGATAGCCAAGTTTACTAGAAAATGCTGAGAGAACAGAAGAAGAAAAAGGTGGGGGAGGGTAGCAGGAGCTACTAAGACAATATAAATGGCTGCGTATCTAGGACGCATTTTGGCATCAGTCCTCTGGAGAACAAGGAGCGATGCCATTCTCTCTGCATGAGTATCGGACAGGGTTCTAAGTTACCAGCAACAGGAACCAACCCTGGTTGATTTAAGCAGAAAATTATTCACTAGAAGGACTGGGGGCAGCTCCTGACTCTCCAGGAGGGCTAGACAACAGACTCAGCAGCTGCAGCACCCAAACTCATAGAGCATGTCTGTTCACACCCCACCGGCCACAACAGCCAGGTCCTAGAAGCGACAGCTTCCTCTACTGGAGAGGGTCCATCTCCAGCAACTGTCCTCCACGAGAACGCATCCCTGCTACAGCTCTGCTCACACCCTGGAAAGAGTCTCAGGGGTCTCGTCACTGGGCCCCCAACTTCCAGCCAAAGTCTGGGTCAGTGTATGCCACAGCTTAACTCATGGGCCTTGCCCCAGGTCTAGAGCTGCAGCTGAGAAATGGACTTCATGGCATCTCCTCCTCTCTAGTGAGACGGGAGCCCTACATCTGGCAAATTCCTCAAACCCTGAAAAATAGTCCAGATAGCAAAGAAAATATTGCATGACAAAATTCTACTACATGATGGATACTCTTTGGAGTTGCTAAAAAGTCAAGAAAAACAGGATATTCAGGTTCTGAGAAATAAGCACTAGAAGCTAAAATAACTAGTTACAAACACAGGTTCTGGGGACAGGGAGACATAGGTTCCATCCTGGGTCTGCTTCTCCTCACCTCTGTGGTCTTGGGCAAGACCCTTCAACCTTTCAAGCTTCAGTCTCCTCATTGGGAAACTGGGGTTAATAATAATTTGCCAACACTGATGATGGAGCACCTGGTATGACATCTGTTATTTTCATTTGCTTAGGCCCCCTTTCTGATCCTTTTGTGCTAATGGGGTCCCTCTTTCCTATGGGGACCTTTTCAGCATAATCCAATAGGCCAGCTCAACTCACCCTCCTTCACATGAGTGGCTACTAGGACCTGTTTCCACTCACAATACTTCTGATGACAAATGTGTAGGTTTCCCACACAAGCAATTTTCTAAATTCCCTACTTCTCTACAGATACCAATGGGGTATCCTGTAATTTAACTAAATTCTGACACATCCTAGCCAATGTTAGCATGGACCATACAAGTTAGGGCTCAGTCACATAAGACTGCCCCTCTCTTCAGACACCAATCACAAGTGGTGGGTTTCCAGGTTGCCCAGCCTTCTGTCTGACCTGTCTACAAATCAGGGTAACAAGTTAATGGCTCCCAGAACTCAGGCTCACCTGGGAACCTGTTTCTTATAAAGGCTATTATAAAAGGTACCAGTAAACAGCCAGGCGAAAAGGTACACAGAATGAGGTCTGCAAGGGACCAGAGCCCAGGAGCTCTGGCAGCACAGAGTTTGGGGGGCACAGATGCATTCTCCAGCTGGGAAGCTCTCGAAACCCTGTTGTCTAGTGTTTTTACGAAGGTTACATTACATTCCGTAGGCATGTTGATGAAATCACTGGCCACTGGTGAATACCTCTCTCCCCTCCCTGGAAGTTGCCGGTAGACCTGAAAGTTCCAACCCTCTCATTACATGGTTGGTTCCTCTGGCAACCAGCCTTAATCCTAAAGCTACAGAAGGGATTCCAGCTGCCATCTCTTTAGCATAAACTCAGTTATGGTGGAAAGGAGCTTATTATGAATAACAAAGATGCACCTCTCAAACCTACCACTCAGGAACCAAGGATGAGAGCCAAATTATATCACATTATCATAGTGGCTAATGACTCAGTGACCAATCATCATACTCTCATGTCCCTGGCATCAGTGACTGGCTCAGGGATGGGCATGGGACTCACGGTGGACCAATCAAAATCCTCCCTGGAATCTTTCTCCTGGAAAAAGCTATGAAAGCAATGCCTTTCCACCAGGGCTTCTACATTGATAGAAGCTCTGGATCTGCAGGGCCATCTTTGTACCTCAGAGAAAGTCTGCCTGGGATAGAGAAAAAGGACAGGGTCCTAATGACACTGACACTGGCTGGGCCCCTTCTTCCATCTGGACACAATGTCAGTTGCTCACTGAATTTCTCAGTTATGAAAGTCATTGTGTTTCCTTTGATGCTTAAGCTAGTTTGTACTGAGCATCTTTCATTAACAACCTGAAGTGTCCTGAAGAGTCAAGTTGTTGAAAGGGCTGCATAAGATAATGCTAGTAATGGAGGACCTGGTGGACACTTGGTTCCTGACCTTCCCTGAACTCTAATAAAAATGTTTATTATTATTATTTGCATCATTAAGACAACCATGTCTATATTACTTCTTACTCCCTTGGTTAAATGCATTTCAAGCTTTTGCTAGTAACATTCCCCCTTTCCTGAATGTATTTTACTTTTTCCTCATTCTACCCTAATTCTACACCTTACAAGGTTTAGCACTGCTACCTACAGCTAGTCCTCTATGACTACTGCAGCCTCATCAGTTGCCCTCCTCTCTATGTGCAGAATATCATGTAGTGTGCACCATTTCTTACATGGTTTCCTACATTCTCATACCATGTTGACTACTTCAACTGTGTTTGCCCTGTGTTCCAAGCTGCATTATACCTTGAGGGTAAGAAATGAATCTTAGGCTTTTTCATAAGCCCATTTGTAGAAAGCAGGGGATAGCACTGCTGCTCTCTTCAAATAGCGAACAATTAGCCAGATGTGCTGACAAAAGGTATGGCTTTATGATGACAGATATTCAGGAAATACATGCTAGCAGATCAAGTTCACAGGCTGAGTCAGTGGATTCCATGTTCGAATCCACAGAGGGCAAGAAACTTACCTGTGGTAACACGGGAACTCGCAACGAGGACTCAGACCCAGGTCTCCCTTCATTTGAATTGTACTGGTGTAGTAGGTGAGTGTAACTGCTCTGCGGGTGTGCCAATGCAAAGTTACTGATCTTCAATATTCCCTAAACACGTCCTGCATCTTGGTAGAATGATTCCCCTGCAGTATCGCATTTAATCCTATGAGTTAAGTACTATTGTTCTCCGTGTTTGCAGTTGGGAAAACTGAGTCTTAGAGAGGTGAAGAGATTTGACCAAAGTTATAAACAGTTATTAAGTATCCAGACAAGAAAAACAAAACAAAACATAAAAAAACCACCTAGCACTTAAAAGACTGTTCTCTTAACTACTAGATTATTGTTTGCCCTCAATAAAAAAAGTATTTTTAGCTATTGTCCTGATTACCTTGGAAAAGCCAACTGAGACCTCAAAAGCTCTGACACGCACCTTGGTGCTCTAAGGATGCCAGACCTTCAACGTGTCTGCACTTTCCACACTCCAGACATGCAAGCACCTTGTTAGAGCCAAATGTCACACTTTGCTCATTTTCAACAAAAGGCTAATTTTATATGCATTCTCCAATACCCAGATTTGGATGAGGCTCCCAGATGGGCAAGCTCAGTTTTTACCTACATGTGCTGTATCCCAGGTGAAAAATGTGCTGCCTGCAATGTACTTACGTATTCAGAATAATATGTCAGCAGGGAGCTTATAAATCAATAGCCTACTGGGCAACATATTGTCCTTTTTTTTGCCATTTTCAAACTAAAACTTATCACCTGGTTGTACATTAATAATGGATTTGAGGCTTGGACAAAAGTAAGATAAATCAGAGTTGACATCCACTGACCATGAAGACTTCCATGGCTTTCCTTCTGCCTGTTACACCCAAGACGTGAGCAAGGCCTAAAGCTAGTCAATTCCGTCACAATAAGGTAAGACCTGAACCTCTGGTTTTCGGGAATAAACATTCACTCTCCAGTCAATAAAGTTCATACGTATCTGCACCTGGCCCTAGAGACAGAGCAGTAAATAAGGACAGGGCCCTGCTCTCTCAGTGATGGCAGCTGAGTAAAAAGTGACAAACAAGTAAGCCATTGCACAAATTGACAAGATTACTTTGAAGAGTGATACATGCTATGAAGGAAATAAAACAGTACATTGGGATAGATGGATAGAAAAGGAGCACAGGTAAGTTTTTAGGAAAGGGCATAGTGAGGAGAAAATACCTGAGCTGAGACCTAGAAGATGAGGAGTCACCTACATAGTGACACAAGAAAGGTGTTCCGGGGACAGGGTAGCATCCGCAGAGGGCAGTATGTAGAAAGGAAGTAAGGACAGTGGAACAGCAGAGCAGGAAGCAGAGGGAGAGAGCAGGTTAAGTGACGGTCGACAGGCAAGCAAAAATTTGTCCAGGCAGGACCTGGCAGGTCACTGTAAGAAATCTGGATTTTATTTTAAGTGTAGAATGGAGCCATTGGAGGGGTTCAGCCAGAGAGTGATGTGACCTGATTTACAAGCCTTCTGCCACTCCAGTCTACTGCACGTCTTTACTACTGCAAATCTAAAGTTCTTAAAGAAAAACTAGCTCCCAGAGGAGCTGCCTGGGTACAAACTACATTAAACCCTTAGACATTTTCCCCCTGGGAGAATAGGGTGGTTCTTTCCAGTAGCCACATCCTTACAAAGACAAGTGCTTTTGAGAATGCTTTTATGGTTTCCAAATTGCCAACAGACTCCTGGAGAATGTACCCTTGATGTTGTGGTTAAGCTGTAAGTTTACTGAATGACTTGCTGAGCTTTACTGAAAAAGGAAAGGCAAGTGGCCTTTCTCTGGGAATGGAGATGAAGCTTTTGCCCTGAATGGCCCCTGAAAATGTGTCTGTGAAGAGCCGTGAAAGGTGCTCCCTAAGGAAAGGCAAAGGCTCTGGGCACCAAAAGATCAGCTATCTTCCTAGTGCTGTAATACCTGTCAAATTATTTAACATTGATGAACCTTAGGTTTTTTATCTGAAAATGAGGACTAATAATGTATTTATCTTCTTGGATTATAATCTGAATTAAAGGAGGCAACTAAATGAATTCATGAAGTCTAGGGCAAAGCATAAATACTTGCCATCAGGGGTCCATATTTACCAGAGGGGTTCCTAGGTTAAGAAGGAAATGCACCATCATGACACAAAGGATCCTGCAGGTAAGGTGAACTGAACCCAATGGGTAACTGTGCCTTTTATGAGAATAATACTGAACCTGAGGGCTGGCAATCTATGACCCATGGGCCAAACTCAGCCCACCCCTGCTGTGGTACAGCCTGTGAGCTAAGAATGATTTTTACCTTTTCAAACAGTTGAGAAAAATCATAAGAACTGTGACATGTGACAATGATATGAAAGTGAGATTTCAGCGTTGACACATCACTGTGTTGGAACACAGCCACGCTGTGCATTTACATAATGTCCATGACAAGTTTTGCACAAACGGCAGGACTAAGTAGCTGCCAAAGAAGCGGTACCACCTGCAGAGCTGAAAATCTCTCCCACCTGGCCCTCTTCAGAAAAAGGTTGCTGACCCCCGCTCTAACCAGCTGAGCCGGCGGTATTGTAGTGAACTAAATTGTCCTTCTGTTCCTATCTCGCCCCACTTACACTCAGGTGTTGTTAACAAGACTTCAAATTCCAAAGCGGTGGTTTCGCTTTCCCTCTGGACGTGTGGCCTGTAGGTAGTTGGTGTGCACGTGGACAGGGTGAACGGCAATCCGTGGCTGAGGGCGTTACCGTCATCCTACCCACCACCTGAAGGTAAAGTGAGTAAGTGCTGTGCACTTACTTCCCTGCTAAGTATTTAGTGGAAAAATGAAAATGCTAATATCGCATTACTATATTTAAAGAATTGATATAAGGCATGATTTCAAGAAATACAAGCATAATAAGTACCTGAGACAGCTTCTCACTAGACATTAGAATTTTTGACCAGTAATTAATATAATCTTGATCGTAGCTTCACACTGGAGAAGATGTCTGTCTTAGACTTGTGGAAACTTTATATTGAAAGGAACATAAAAGCCTTATAGGGTCTATGGACCATTCTCTATCAAAAGCATTGGCATGCATTTTCCTTTTAGCCTTTGATCTCCCTGTCAAAAGATGTCTTTTGTGAGCAAATTATCAAGGCAAATGCCCTTCCACATGCCTTGCCCTTGGATCTGTCTCTCCTCAGATAGTCAGGATAGATCTCTGCTTAAACAGGGAAAACTGACATGGAAATGTTATGCTGCTGGTATATCCGAAACCTAATGTCTTCCCCTAATCAGGAAAAAGCATGGTCTCTACCTGCCTTTCCTCTCCATCTTTCTCTTTGTCTGCCAGCTCAGCTGGTTAGAGCAGGGGTTAGCAACCTTCTTCTAAATCCCTTAGTATACAAAACAGTACCTCTCCCAACATATACCACAATGTACACTGCGTGCTTCCTATGCATTGTCTCTTTCAGCCCTTGTTCCACCCTGAGACTGTTTTATTCTCATTTGAGAAGTGGGTAAACTGACACTTGGAGAAATTAATTTGCCTTGGGTCGCCTTGCTTATAAGTGACATACCTAGTATGTGAACCCAAAGCTTCTGATTCCCAAAACTGCTCTCCAATCCTACAGACCCCTGCAGAGTCAGTTCTTTGTGTTGCCTGGGTTAACTCTGAATCAATCAAGGTCCTCTTCCCCTAACTAACCAAAGATTAATCATTCAAATCCCATATAATAAAGACACTTGGTGTACCTATAAGAACAAAATGATTCATTAATAAACAAAATGTTCTTTCCACAAGGCCCACTCTGGGCAGTGTAGCATGAACTCTACAAACTCGTAGGACATGTGTTATTTGGGCTGAAACTGATGGATCTGGGACACTGCTAGGGTGTTCCTTACACCATAACAGTCTGGAAACTCACCCATCATAAGTGAGAATACAACTCAACTGCAAGAAAACAAAAACAAATAATTACATTTTAAAATGCGAAAAAGACCTGAATAGGCATTTCTCCGAAGAAACCATACAACTGGCCAACAAGTGAATAGTAAGGTGCTCAATATTACTAATTGTCAGGGAAATGCAAGTCAAAACCACATGAGATATTGCCTCATACCTATTAAAATGGCTATTATTAAAACAACAATAGGAAGGGGAAACCTCTGTGTACTGTTGTAAATTTATGTTATAGCCACTGTGGAAAGCAGTATGGATGTTCCTCAAACAATTAAAAATAAAACTACCATATGAGCCAGCAATCTCAATTTTGGGTCTGTATTCAATAGAAATGAACTCAGGATCTTGAAGAGATATTTGCACCCCCAGCTGCATTGTGACATTATTCACAATAGCCCAGATAGGGAAAGAATTTGTGTCCATCCATGAATGAATAAATAAAGAAGATGTGGTGTATCTATACAATGAACTATTATTCAGACTTAAGAAAGGAGAAAATCCTGCCTTTTGCAACAACATAAATGGCCTTTGAGGGTATTATGCTAATGAAATCAATGAGACAAAGACAAATATTGTATGATTTACTTATACATAGAAGCTTTCAAAGAAGTTAAATTTATAAGAATACAGATTAGAATGGTGGTTACCCTACTACCTGGTAGTTAGGGGTTAGGGTTAAGGAAATGGGGAGATGTTAGTCAAAAGATAAAAGCTCAAGTTATAAAATGAGTAAGTTCTGGGGACAGAATGCACAGCACAATGATTATAGTTAACGTAACTGTGTGGTCTACTTGAAAGTTGTTATGAGAGCAGATCTTAACTGTTTTCACCACAAGAAAATGGCAATTATGTGAGGCAATGGAAGCATAACTTAGTGTTAAAATCATTTTTGCAATACATACATGTATCAAATCATCTCACTGTACACCTTAAACTTACACAGTTACACATCAATTACATCTCAATGAAGATGGAAAAATTACCTAAAGTGAGATAAGTAATATAAAGACCGATAAGTGGTCCTATCTACAAAGTCAAGGTAAGGTTTTCAAAGAAATGATATTCAAGCTGAGATTAGGAGAATAACCCAAAGCAGTGGTCGACAAACTCAGGCCCATAGGCAAATCCAGTCTACCATCTACTTTCATAAATAAAGTTTTACTGGAACACAACCATTGTCATTTGCTTCCATGTTATCTATGGCTCTTTTCACAACACAACAGCAGAGTTAAGTAGTTGTGACACTGATCAAACAGCTCACAAAACCTAAAAGATTATTATCTGGTCCTTTACAGAAAGTTTCCCCCCAAATAATCAAAAGTTACTGTAAAGAGGATTGAATAAGTGTAAAGTAAAGCAGGAGGGAAAATAGCATGTGCATGGGCCCCAAAAAAGAAAAGAATCCAGCAGTCTAAGAACTTGGAGTAGTTGTACTAGCTCCCAGGATGAGGGTGACTTCAACAAATTATTATAAAGTTAGTGGTTTAAAACAGAAACTCTTCTCTCTCAGTTCTGGAAGCTAGAGGGCCACCCTAAAAGTGTCAGTGGAGTTGGTTCCTTCTGGGGATTCTTTGGAAGAATTCATTCCACACCTGCCTCCTAGCTTCTGGTGGCAACTCTTGGCACTCTTTGGCTTGTAGAAACATCACACCAATCTCCACCTCCATCTTCACATGTCCTCCCCTCTGTGCACCTCAGCCTCCTCTGTTCTGTCTCTTATAAGAACACCTGCCATTGTACTGAGGGCCTACCCTAATCTGGGATGATCTCACCCCAATATTCTTACCCTAATTATGTCTATAAAGACTCTTAACACAAGTAAATTCACTTCCAAGGTTCCATGTAAACATAAATGTTGTGGGTCCAAAGTTAACACACTACAGAAATTAAAGAATGTGTGAAGGCCAGTGGGAGGGGAAAATAGGATGAGAGATGAGGAATGACTGAAGATGAACACAGAGAGACTGAGGGGTCAACTCTTATGGGCCCATAAAGGACACATTAATGACAGAAAAGATGACTCTAACCTTGGGGGCAGGGCAAGAACATTAACATTCCGTCTGACTTAAAAAAAGTACATCGAAAAGATGGTATTATAATTGGATCAGCCAAATGGGACTCCAGAAATACTTTTCTAATCATGCTTTCTTCTAAATGGAGAACACCTCAAAGTGTCAGATTAATAAGTAGCAAAAATGCTTGACAGAGAAAATAAAATTTGAGTAAGTCTCAGATTAAGACCATATTAATAAATAAGATTTTATTTATTATTTCCAGATATAGGGGAAGGGAGAGAAGCAGACAGGGAGAGAAACATCAATGTATGGTTGCTTTTCATCTGCCTCAAAACTGTCAAGTTTTTTGAAATGCAATTTGAGTATTGTGGACACTACCTTATCTAGTAATTCAAATTCTTTTTCTTTTTTTTTTTTTAAGATTCATTTTGTCAAAGACAGGTTCATTTGGACAAGTCTCAGGCTTGTTCTCCTGCTTCTCCAGACAGAGGACGTGTGACCCTACCTGTAAACTTGGCTCCTCTCCTTCATTATGGCCAACAATGACCCTTGAAGGAAGGCCTGGAAGCAGTTTCCACCCCATGCTCAGAGCACCCATCAGGTCTCAGCCATGCTAATTCAGCTTGACCTTGTCCCCGAGATTGAACTCAATGGCTTTATTCACTTCCAGACCCTGTCCACTTCTTGCAATACAATTCTGGTAGCAGGAACCGTGTGTTGCAGACTCTGATGTTCCAAGTTCTTTTGTTTATCACCTCTTTAATGCTGAAGTCACACCTTCCCCTACCTCCAGGATTGTTGCTAGGATGCTGCTGGCACCTGGTAAATTTCTGTAGCGAGGACACAAGGTAGATGGCAAGATCAGAGGAAAGAAACATACTGCATTTTTCTTATATTGAACTTAATTTCCATTCTGAGATTTCCTTTGCTGTAGTAGAATATGAACTCAGAATTCAGACTGCACCCCACCTTTCCCCCAGAATTACATGGGACCATGGCATAAATGGGAAGGCACTGGTAAGGACCACTGTCATCTATCCATGTCAGCATGTCCTGAGATAACTTCATTCCAATCCATCCCACCAAGGTCACTGCTGTAGCCTTCTCTCCCCAACCCCAGAGCCTCCGAAGATCTGGCTCTGCCGACTGTGGGCACATCTGTTCCACCACAGGTGAGACACTAAGTCACATCTGAGCCACTCTGAGCTCTGGTTAGTTTGGTGACTCTATTTAGATGTTTCATGAAGTCATTTCTGCTCCATTGTTCCTGCCCCAGTCCAAGTGCAAGGGGATGCTGGGATCTTACCTGTCCCCTGGGAGTTACCCAGAGATGGGAGAAATACACTCTTGTTTTCAGGTTCCTTCAATTCCTCTGAGGATGTCCTCGCTACCTCGAGCCCAAAACTCAGAACAGGGGGACAGAATAGCAGGCCTTTCCTCAGAGACCCGCCCAGGGTCAAGTCTCTTTTCCCACCCTGATTCATCTTCCCCTTCCTCTAGTCAAATGACCTTTACAGGTAGTCTCAGAGACAGAGAAGCGGGACATGACTAATGGCAGCTTTCTACATTTTCTTACATAATACCTGAACCCTGACTTTTGAAATTCCAAAGCCAAATTTTTTTTTTTATGGTTCTGTTACCCTGCCCCCTTCTTTGAGGACAGCAATTATAGAATATCCTACCTATTATAGAAATGGGAGAATGGCTACAAGATAAGAGAAAGGAGAAAAACCTAGATTCAAAATAATATTCCCCCTACTCTTCCCTTATGCCAGCCTGCTGAACTGACCAGCGGCAACTCTTCCCACACCTGGGGTGTTATCTACCCACTTCAAAAACAGAGTCCAGTCTGCTGGGCTGCTTCACACCTTTTAGCATTTCTCCACGCATTCTTTCCCTCTCCACTCCTCTGATGCATGTATATTGAGCTCCAATGATGTGTTAGACACAGGGGTGATCCTGAACACAATGACGCTTTTGTGCCAAGAAGCTCTCTGTTTCAGAGAAGGCTACTCAGTCTTGGCACTACTGACATTTGGGGCTGGCCAGTTGCGGTGAAGAGCTATCTTGTGTATTAAAGAATGTTTAATAGCATCCTCTGCCCACTAAACAGCAGGAACACCTCCCACTGTGATAACCAAAAATGTAGGCAACATTACCCAATGTTCCTTGGGGACAAACTCACCCTGTTTGAGAATCACTCCCCTAGCTGGAGAAACAAGCACATAAGTAGATCAGTACAATACGGAAGTCAATGCACAGGTAGAGATGCACAGGTAAGGATAGCGCCCTGAAGAAGGCACTGAACCCACGCTGGGATGGGCTGGCTGAGGTGGGCTAGTGATGCTCAAATACATAATGCTCACAGAATGTCTGAACCACAGTGCACATCGCTGTTCCACATTTCTACTCTGTCATCCACCATGTGCTTACTCATTCAGTAAGTATTTCTGAGAACTAAATCTCAACACACAAACATTAACAAGCAGTCACATGTTACTATGGTTAGGACCATGGGCTTTGGGATCCAACTGCTTGACTTCAAACTCCAATTCTACCACTTGTCAACTCTGTGACACTGGGCAAGTTTCCTGAACCTCTCTGACCTGCAGTCCCTAATTCTGTAAAATGGAGATAATAACGGTACTCCTCTTTGAGTGAAATCAGATTATATGAGATCATTCTTATAAATCTCTTAGGATCCGGTCTGGCAGATAGAAAACATGGGATAAGTGGTTGTTTTTTATCAATGGCTGTCCAAGTTATATATTCTTTTTTTTAAAGGACTTTATTTATTTTTAGAAAGAGGTGGGGGGAGGGAGAGAGGGAGAAAAACATCAATATGTGAGAGATGTTGCCTCTCACAGGCTCCCAACCAGGGACCTGGTCTGCAACCGAATCATGTGCCCTAGCAGGTGCTCAAACTGATGACCTTTCAGTTTACAGGCCAGTACTCAATCCACTGAGCCACACCAGCCAGGGCTCAAGTTGTATGTTCTTGTGGGAAGGCCTTATTTCACTCATGGACTCTCATCAGTGCCACCAGAGTTAACTGGACTGTGTTTGATCATGTCCTAAGACGTAGAACACAGAGGTGCAGTCTCTTGTCCATTATTGGATTTCCATTAAAAATATTGCTAGGATTAAAAGTACTACAAAATCTTAATTAGGGCATTAATTTCCAGAGTAATAATAAACTGTGGGGGGTGGGCGGAGCGAGGGGGGACATGCTCTGAAAACTAAACAGTTTCAGATTTTAGCCTTATTTCTCAGTTGATATTTTCAGTGAAAATTTGTTTCTCTCTATTTTAATACACAAATATTAGTTTGGAAACTATCTTCTCCTAGACTTAAAGCAATTTCCTAGCACATGTTTGAACATAACAATTACCTAGCAAAGAGAAGCTTGGGGTGTTTTAATAACAGTCTTCAAGTATATGAAAAGTTATTACACGGAACATGACGCCCAGCTGTTCCTTCCTTCCATAGAGGACCAAGACAAATAAATAGGCTGAAAATTGCAGACCTGATAACTGGACGTAGATTCACTGAAGAACTTTTCAGAGTAAAAAGTCACCATGGATAACCTTAAAAAAGATGTAGGAAATATAGTACAGCAAAAAAAATTACGTGACAGAGATTCTGGGGATGTAGCTTGTTGCACCAACCTGAAACCCACAGTTGCTGCAAGCCAGAGACCTTCTTAAGGATATTTTCCAGTTTGCAAAATCTCCCACACACTCCTTGTTTATATAATGGGGTCGAAGAGGAACCAGAATTTCCCTGGGACTCAACAGCCATGGGTACAAATGCTATCACTTTAAAGCAGTGGTTCTGAACTGGGGGTGATTTTGCAGTGACAGAAGACATTTTTAATGGTCACAACTGGGGTGGGGGGGGGCAAGGTGCTACTGGCATCTAATGAGTAGAGGTCAGGGATGCCACAAAATGTCCTACAATACATGGGACACACCCCCACACACACAACAAGGAATCGTCTGGTTCAATGTACAAATTAGAGCCAAGGTTAAGAAACCCTGCTCCAGAATAAGAACCTAACTTTATTTTTCTCTCTTTTTTTTTTTTTAATTTTATTGTTGTTGTATTACATCCATCCCCTTTTTGCTCTCCTCTGTCCCCCTCCCCACTCACCCATTCCCCCCAAAATCAATCCCACCTGTTGTCCATGTCCATGGTTCCTTTATACTAGGTTCTTGTCTAAGCTGCTCCCCTTCTTTGCCTCTGCCACCCCACTCCCCGCAACCCCGTTCCCCCGACCACTGAAGGCCTATTCCTTGTATTCATATACTTGGTTCTGTTTTGCTTGTTGTTAGTTTTGCTCATTATTGTCCCGTAATAGGTGAGATCACATGATATTTGTCCTTCACTGACTGGCTTATTTCACTAAGCATAATACTCTCCAGTTCCACCCATGTTGTTGCAAAGGGTACAAGTTCCTTCTTTCTTTCTGCTATATAGAATTCCATTGTGTAAATGTACCAAAGTGTTTTGGTCCCATCATCCACTAATGGGCACTTAGGCTGTTTCCAGCACTTGGCTATTGTAAATAGTGACACTATGAACATAGGTGTGCATAGGTTCTTATAGAACCTAACTTTCTTTGGTGTGTACACCTATCTATTGAACCCTACATCCCAGTGGCCAGGTTTAGCCTGGTAATTTGAGAGTCCTTCGGAATAGTAACTATTTCTATTCATGGAGTACTTTCAGCTCTCTACCTTCTGGGTCATGGTAGGGCTGCAGTTTCCTACCCTCTTTGAAGTTAGGTGGCCACTGTGACTTGTTTGGCCAATTAAATGGGAGTGCAAGAAGGGTAGTTAACTAGTCAGGCTACTGGGTGGTTCACAGTGCTGTCTACCCACTACTGCAACCATCCCAGAAGCACAGGCCTGGGATCACAGTGATGCCCTTATCCTCCTGGCTTCCTCCGTCACATCGATGAGCTGTGTTTCCTGACAACCTGGTTGGACGCGTAGTGTTAGAAATAAGTGTTTTTCCTATAGTTGGACAGACCAAGAATATAATCTTTGTAAAGATGCAAAAACATTATTTCTCTTTTTTTTAGAAGAGCACCATGTTAAGAGTATAGGTTGTCAACTCAAACTTCCTTAATTCAAATCTGTCTCTACCACTTAATAGCTGTGTGACTGTAAGTTATTTAATGTCTCTGCTCTCTAGGTTTCTCATGAGTAACACAGGGTAGTGACAGCATCTTCTTTTCACATCAAATGAGAATAGTCATGCAGAACGCTTAGTATAAAGTGCATTGCTTACCACTGTAGGCCCTTTATTAGCATCAACTCATTTAATTCTCATAACAGCATCATAAAATAATTACTATTATGAGTATTATCCCCATTTGCTTGGATGAGAAAACCGAGGCACTAAGAACTTAATTGCCCAAGCTCACAGAACCGGTGAATGACAGAGGCAGGATCCAAATTCAGACTGTGTGGCTAGAGTCCATGCTACCAACCAGGACACAATTACCATGATGATGATGATGGTAACAACAATAAACAACATTTACTGCTTGGTTATTGTGACTGTCTTAAAAATACTACCTATTAAGCCACCTTGAGTTACAGACAAGTATAGGGCCCAGGCAACCCTCAGAGGGTGCACAATCTGTTAGAGAAGATGTGAACTTCTAAAATGTGCAGGCAAGGTGGAATAAAGTGCCATAAAACAGGTCAAGATCACTACTTGCCAATTAAATCTGCCATTTAACCCTCAGTTAACCTGAAAATTCAATTAACCAGAATCATTACCCATATGTTACCATTAATCAAGGTTTTATAGTATCAGTTGAACTCACTTAACCTTAATAAGCAATGGCTGCATGTGGGCTAGGAGAGGATTTAGGAGCATAGTAACTCAGACATCGGCTCCATGGTTAAGTGTTTTCCTAAAAACAAAGGGAACACTGCTGAACAGAAAGGGCAGAGGTGAGAAAACAATGTATGCTTAGCACAACCCAGCCAAGAAGGGGAGAAGAATGTTGCTTTCTGGGAGACTAAGCAGGTGAGAGGAGAAAGAAAGAGCCCTTGGCACCACTGACGTCTGCTGGGCAGCGTCTGTCAGAGCAGATGGCCCTGCTTTGCCGGCAGACAGTCGGAAGGTTGGCAACTGGTGAGGCAAGGTGTGCCCGTCTACAGCAAACTGATTGTGAGGATGGGCCATTCTTGAGCCCCCGAGCATGATGATAGGAACGGTTAAAGAACTCAGAAGGCATAGAAATTCAGGACACGGGCAGAGCATCTGCGGATATTAAGCTGTTCCCTGTATAAAATGACCTCCTTTTCTTCCAACCTGGCTAAATCCAATTCACCCTTCAAGGCCCAACTCAAGTAGCCTGGGAACCACCCTCTAAATGCTCCTGAAAGAACTGTTTCTTTTTCTAACTTCACCTTGTTTTTTATATCTTTTCTGTACTAGTGTTCCCAGTGCATTTTACATGATGGGTTTCTCTAGAAAGAAGGAAAGAATGCAGTCCTGATAGTTATAGAAAATTCTGTTAAGATCAGGACAGGGTGCGGGAGAAGTGGGTTTACAGTTCTCTGTATGGAAAATAATACAATAATTAATGAATAATAATATAAGAATAAAGTTTGAGTTTCCTATGCTCAGAATTGTAACCCTCCTTCTGCCCACCCCTGAATGGAAAGGCCTGGAGCTTACCTACCTACCTCCATTCAACTATGTCCCTTTTCTAGTTTTAAGGGCCATGGCCAATGCTTCCGACACAGCGGCATTCCATAAACACAAATCTCAATGCAAAAATTCATTTCATGGTGCTTCTTCCTCAGTGTTCCTATCATGAAGTAAGAAGACTGCACTGTAAAAAGAAGTGACAAATGTCTAAATAAAGCTTTGGTTAGCGGTACTGACAGAGGGAGTAAGATGGAAGAATTCAGATTTCACTTATAAGACTAATCCTATTGACATGTGACAATAATGAACCAAAAGTTCATCAAATTGAACCAGCTTATTCTAATTGAAGAGTATACTAAGTCATGCCAAGTTGGATCATACTCCTTGAAGATATTTTTTCTAGACTCTGTCTCTGCGGTTCCCATTCTCGTATGACATTTTCTCTCTCCATTTTGGTAGTTTTATTTGCTATGGCACCATCTCTCTGCCTCCCCCGTATGACAATGAACCTTGTTTAGCCAAAAATTAGACTTTACTTGTGTCTCCTGAATGGAATTGTCAAGATGACCTCACCCATCCATTTTTCTAATGCCGAGCTAAGGGTTAAGTCAGACCTGTTCTCTGTTTAGAGTGCAATGCAGGATTTCATTCTGATACAAAGGGCAGAAGTGAGCACATCCACCCTTCATCAGAACTGAGGAATCAAGGTTACTGTCTACTGTGGTCATTTCTTTGAGCTCGGTAACCCCTAAAGTCACTGCAGCTAGAAATACTTAGAGAAGTAAAAGCCCCAAATTAATATTAGTACATCTGGGCCAAGCCTTTGCTGGTAGACAGGAATTACTCTATTTTCCAGGCTCTCTCCTAACCCAATTTCTTCTGAATAATACTGTGAATATGTGGCTTTCAAGGACTCCTGAACAAATGACTTCCTGGGCTGGCATTTCCCTTCTGAGATTTGTAACAAGCTTGTATTGAATACTGAAGAGGAGATCTGAAGGCGATCAATGGTTTCTCTTGCTCTGTGTCTGTGATGAGTGTATGTGTTTATGACAGGAGCTACTCTATCTAGAGTTGTTACTGCTTCCTATAGTACCATCTTCACCTCTCATTAAAACACCTGATTACCAAGTGTCCACTTCAGTAATAGTATATTTAAGTTTGGGCACAATGATCTTTCCAGCCAAGACTAACAAAATCAAGCCACAGGAACAAAGGAACACAACAGATCTCAAATTCTTTAAAAAATCCTAAATTGCTTTCCTATTATCACCTTCCAAAGCTTAGGAGAGAGGTCATGACTTAAAAATGCAGTGTAGACATCGTTAACACATAGGTGACAGAAGACACTAGAAGTATGGGTGAGATGGCCCTGGAGACCATGGCCCTCTACAGTGTATATCCCAAGTATGTTTTGCCTGTACCTTCGCCTCTGAAGTAAGCAAACTAGAAGACGATGACCAGAATGACCCAGCCCATAACTTGCAAACTGGCTGATTCTTAAACATGCCGTTTAATTTCTTGAAATCTCAGTTTTACTAAGCTAATTATCCAGAATTCTCCCCCATAATTGCTAGAAAATTCACTTTGTAAATACAAAAGGTTATTAGGATTAATATGTTCCTCATTTTTATAAGAAGAGATGCCAAAGCACAAGATTTTTTTTTTTTAATGCCTTTTGTCAACAAGAGTGGAATTTAGGCCTTAAATTTCTAATCCTATTTTCTTTACTCAAATAATGTATTTCCTATTGTTTCCTTCCCTACCCCTGGCTAAAAAATAATAAACAAGAAATAGGTCTCTGAGGACTGTGTCATGCAGGTAACAACACCGTAGGTACTCACTGAGCGAGTGCTACATGCTTGAGCACTGTTATTCTAAGTGCCATATATGAATTATTAACTACCTAAGTTCACAACAACCTTATGAGTTCTGTGAGTTGGGTACTAATATCATTTCTATTTTAAAGATAAGTCCACCGAGGCACTGAGATGTCAACTAATGCCCTCAAAGGAACACAGCTAGTGAGTAGCAAAGCCATGGCTTACACCTCCAGTCTAACTTCTGAGTCCACTCTTAACTGTCTCAAACACTGTCCTCCTTCAGAGGATACACACAGGACTACTAGGGAAATCCCTTCAGCATCTCTCAAATGGCTTCAGAGAAGCGAAGGTGCCTGTGTGCTCTCTGTGGCTACAAGAGCAACAAGGCCTTTGTGAGGCTGACTCCTTAAAGTGTGAGGCTCCCGAATGTGCTTCGGAGATCACTTTGGGCAGTAAAGAGCCTAGAAATCATCAAGGAGAAAAATACATGACTCAGAGGGACAAAAGTGAATGTCCCAGAGGCCTTGCACTGAAACATCCTTAAGCGACAGCACAGGATTAAAGTGCCCAACTAGACAAAGAAAGAACTCCAGAAGGAAATGAATACTGGCTACTGGAGGCAAAAATACGTCTGACCTTGCAATGAAGACATCGCTTCTGCAGGCAGCTGATGGGACACATATAAGAGAAGCACACGGGATACACGTGCTCCAGGGTACAGGACATGTATCCTCAGTGGCCCTTCGGATGAGATGGGCAGGGAGTGGCATTGCCCAGGAGGCATGAGCAAGAGTTTAGGGGCATGTGGGTAAGTCTTTAAATAAAAGTGAATCCCATAAGGAGAGAATTATTCTTTTATCATTTTCTTTTCCATTCCTCTGATGGTTATACGGTCTTAATTTGACACTAGTATGTTTTTAACAGCTCTCTGACACCTGTGACCTCCCTTTCAACAAGGACTCCAGTAGGTACTGCAGTACTGAACTAGAAGCAAATAAAATGCTTTCCTTTTTTTCACTGTGTTCATTTTTATGGCTGCCTCCTGTTTACAGCAGGTATTTTTATTTGTGAGAATGAGATTCTTTTTAGAGAAAATTTGTATTAAAATGCAAATGTTTTAATGAATTATAACATAAAAAGTTATACAGATTATTTGCATGCATGGCATAAGAATTGTGATGATAGTTTATAAATGCCAAGCATGTGGGGACTCTTATTCTACACACATCAAATGATCCATGTTCTATCCTGGATCAGTGTCCTCTCCTGTGGTGGTTGGTGCACCCTCCAGTGTTACACTCATTCCTGTAGATCACTTTTGAGGAGAACTGCAGTCACACTCAAAGCTATCCAGAGGGACAGGGAATGACCAGAGAACTGAACAATAACCACAGGATAAGAAAAGGAGTATTATACCTCTGCACTGGGGCTGGGGTCTGCTCTAAAGAACCTAAACAACTGTCATGTGAATGAGACTCTGTGGGTTTTGGCCTTTGTGTACAAAAAGAACAGACATGGTTATAGCTATCTAGACACAGAGACTGTGAAGAAACATATTTCTGGCCCTGGCTGGTGGCACAGTGGATAAAGGGCCAGCCTGCGAACCCAAAAGTCACCAGTTCGATTCCCCAACCAGGGCATATAATGATGAGGTCTCCAGCCAGGTCCCCAGCCAGGTCTGTAGCTGGAGGCAGGTGAAAGGCAACCATACATTGATGTCTCTCTTCCTCTCTGCCTCTCTCCCTTCCCCTCTAAAAAATAAATAAATAAAATCTTTAAAAAAAATAAAAGAAACATATTTCTTCACTATACATGGAACCTGCAGTGTAAACTAACCACAGGTAACATGTAATAGCAAGAGCCTAGGCTTAGGAACCAGAATATATAACCTGGGGTCCAGTCTTCCCACCAATAACTCCTGGTAAATGAGACTGAAGAGAGAAACTTAACTGTCTGAACCTTGTGTTCATTGCGTATAAAGAGAGAAGGTTGGACTAGATGAAGGAAGGTGAGCAGGTTCACCTTGATAACGCTGACTGCTTGCTATTTTCTGCCCGGAACTCCTTGTAGAGAAGAATATTGGGCCTAGTGGGAAGAGGAACTGATTAGCAACATCTATCATGGATAAGATCTACCATCACATTCAGATTGCCCTGAACCAGATGATCATTACAAACCCTCCCAGCTCTATTACACAGTATCAGTTTCAGGTCCCTTTATTTAATTTGCAAATAGATCCACTTCCAAAAACAATTCCTGGCCAAAGAGAATGCCACACTATCTTAAAAATATATTTTTTTCTGCTGGGTTCTTTAATGTCCACTTTGTTTAAGAATAGCAGCAATAATGCCTTTTGTATTTTTATGGGATTACGCTAAAAGTCACAAATCCCAGCCCTTGCGGCACCACTCCATGTTCCTAGCAGGGGACTATTAAATCCCTAAGACCTCAATCAATTAAAATGAAATAATGATTCCAAATGTACCTGTCCTATAGGTTTTTAAAAATAAATGTGCTGCTCTTGTTGGCCTGCTTGACCGATAAAGGGGAAATTTTATTCCCCTCACTTTTAGGACTGACCTGCATTTCTGAGGTGTGAAAAAACCCCTCCTTCGCTGTAAAGGTGTTTTTAACAAGCATGCCCTCTTGCAAGGGGGCTTCCTCCCCAAGACAAACCATGATGCTATCTAGTAAATCTGCTTTTACAATGATTGCGTGAGGCCCATCTTATTTCTCTCCTCATACCTAGCATGCAGGATAATAGATGCTCCTGCGCTCAAATGCTATGGAAAGACCTAAGAGAAGGCATTTGTCAAGGGCCACGGTAGACTCTGCCAACTGCTAGTGCTGCTCGAGTGTGACCACATTTCATTTTCCATCAGCATGCTGCTTAATTTACCGCACGTGTCATCTCCCAGGGCCATCAAGCTGGAAAGATGATGCCCATGTTGCATGGACTTCCCGGGTCGCCTCTGAGGGGCTGGGGCTGCAGGCAGGGAGCCATCGTTCATCATCGATTTGGCTGAGGCAGGCGGGGCCTCGGAGCTTGAGGAAAGGAGGACCGTAAGCTACGCCGGTGGACAGCAAATATCTCAGCAGCATTTGCTGCTGGCTGCCACGCTGGCAGCTACTCGTCTCCGAGAAGAGACTTCCGCTCCTTACTACCTAAGATACGGTAAGTTCACGTGTCCAGTACTCTAGCCACTAGCCCCACGTGGCTACTGAGCACTTGACATGTGGCTTGTTTTAGCTGAAATGGGCTGAATGCATAACATACACATCCAATTTCGAAGAGTTCGTTCAAAAACTGCAGTAATTTTCATTTTGATTTCATGCTGAAATGGTCATATATTGGATAAACTGGGTTAAGTTAAACAGAGGACAGAAATTCATTTTACTTAGTAAGGGGCCTTTTACTTTTAATGTGGCTTACAGTGTGTTTGGACTGGACCTCACTGCCCTGGAAACCCCAGCCCTTCCTTTCCCAGGAAGGAAACGGGGAGCCTGATTAGGAATGCAGCCGGACTGCGGGCAACAGCTGGCGAGCGGTACCACTGGGACGAGCAGCCACTTCCCCGGTGCCCGGTCCTGCGTGACCCCCTTCATCCTACGCCTTCTCCCTAGGAGAAGCACACAGTTCTAAGTGTGGGGAGGTCAAGGTTTCCTTTCCTATTCAACCCCTTAACTCAGTGCTAGCAGTGTTAACTTTCCTGAGTTACCACTTGGCTGAAGGTACAAACTCATCCTGCATGGTTCACGGAGGTATCAGAGAAATAAAAAGAGAGCTTTGGAAAACTTCAAGGGCAGCACCAAAAGAAGGCAGACTAGCACAAAGTATCGGAGCACAAACAATGGAGCAAGGCCACGTACCTGGGGTGTCGTTCTGACACCATCCCCACCACCACAATGTCACAATGGTCTGGGTCTCACTTTTCTCATCAGTATTAATATGTCCCTTGGCAGGTGGCTGGCAGAGTTAAATGAGCGAATACATACAATGTAGTTAGAACAGTGTCAGGCATATAATGAGTACATAACAAGTGTGAGATATTATTAGAGATTATTGTTGTGATTAATAATTATTATTGGAGATGACTGTTATCTATTACTATTAGAGATGATACTCTAATTTTGTCATCCAAATTCCTGTAAGTAGAACTCACAGAAAAATATTTTAAATGTAAGCTCATGGGTGATCCCCCACTCTGTGTGATCTTAGGGACAAGAGATTGACCCAATGCCCCTAAAAGAAAGATCTGTTTCATGTTCTCTAAAAATATTAATGATATTTCGATTACCCTGGGTTTCCAACACCATTAAATGACTAATCATACGCTGCCTAAAAACTAATGTTAGGCTTCTGATTTTATTTTATTATTTGTTTTTAGGCTTCTACTTTTAAATGACAAAACAAACTTCCTATCCACTAGTAGATATTTTAATATCATTAGAAATGATCTCTTCAATTTAAAGTTTCAGTTTTGTTGGGTTCATTTACCTGTCTTCCTTCTCTCTCCAAATATGGACAGAATTCCATCAACTGCAAACAAACTTCAGGACAAGCATTTTTTTTAACTTCAGTCCTTCTTCCTGCTAAATATGCCCAACTTATATAAATAGATGATCCATACCTATTGCCTATTGTTTTCTACTAATAATGTTTTCTGATGCTTCAAGCCCCTGGACATCACATTTCTCTGCAAGGGGTCTTCCAAGGCACCACAAGATGCCACATGGCATTGCCCTTCCTTGGTCTTTCTTTTCCCTGACAACCTCCCTTTCATTCTATCTTTGTTTCTCTGCTACTTCTCAGATCACTCATCTTCTTACTCTCCTGAGCTATTCACTCTTCCACTCCCTCACCTTGACCTTCCTCAGGCCTAACACTCTCACTCTGCCGTTCTGTATCGACTGGTGCCTGTATTCTCCCCAGGGCTTCTCTCTCCCTCCCCTGTCCTCCCTCCCCTCCCTTTTCCCCTCTCTCTCCCTCCCCACGCTCTTTCTCCCGCACTCCCTCTCCCTCTCTCTTCCCCACACCTTGACTTCCTCCTTCGTTTTCCCACCCTGTTTTGGGCATTTGCAAGTAAATGTTCTTTCTTCACATGAAGCCTAAAGGTCCTCTCAAATGACTGGTATTTATTTCAGTTAGTGATCTTACTGTTCTAACACTTCTTCAACATTCAAAACAGAGCTTTCTTGGACTGCTCGCACTGGATTATATCTCTTAGGTTGAATCTGCATTTTCTATCTTACTAGCTGTATTAAGTCCAAGTTGTCCAGAGAAACATAAGTAATAGGAGATGTATAAACATACATACAAACACACAGATGGAGAACAAGAAAGGGAGGGGGAAGGAGGGAGGGAGGGAAGAAGGAAAGAAGAGAGGGAACAAAAGAGGAACAGAGACTGATAATGAAGAACCAGCTCATGCTGATAGAAAGACTGAGAAGTCTCTCAATCCACTGCCTGCAAGCAGGAGATCCAGGAAAGTTAATGGGGTAATTCAGGGTAAGTCCAAATGTCTGAGTACCAGAGGAACTAATGCCTTACTCTTAGTCCCAGAGCAGAAGAAAACTATTGTATCAGCTTAAGCAGTCAGGGAGAGAAAGGGTAAATTCTCCTTTGTTTCAACTTTTTGTTCTAGTTAGGCCCTCAATAAGTTTTTTGATGCCCACCCACATTGGAGTGAGCAAATATCTCATTTAGTCTACCAACTCAAATGCCAACCTGATCCAGACCCACCCAGAAATAATGTTTAACCCAGGATCTGGGCACCCCATTACCCAGTCAAATTGATGCATAAAATTAACAATCACACTAGCTACGTGACTTTGACCAAGATGCTTGACCTCCCTGACCTCAGATTTCTCATCTGTAAAATAGGATTACTGCAGGATTATAGAGGTTAACATCTTCAGACTCTTAGCACACCTTTTTATACACCTTAAATATTGCCTCCAACTAAATTCTTCCTCATTCATCAAGATGAATTGTCCATGGTATCTCTTTTTCCACTCACAAATAAAATATACTCACTCAACATCAGGAATTATTTATATTACTATTACTCTATATTTAACTTGTAGAATTAACCTGTAGATTCTTTTACACTTGTAGTAATTCATCATGACTTGTAGATTCTTATTATGAAATGCTCTCTGCGTCTCTATACTTTTCCATTTTCCATCCCTACCATTTCCGCCAGGCTTTTATCATTTCATAACAAATCTTCATTCAATTTCCAACAGAGTCTTCTAGTCCTTGTCTCCATTCATCAACTCCAACAGGCTAATTTATTTAAAACTCTACCATTATTCTGTCACTTCCCTGTTTGAAAGCCTTCCACGATACCCTGTTGCCTATCTGAAGTAAAATAAATAAATAAAATAGTAATAACACCTAGACCCTCCATTATCTGGCATTAAATTACTTTTCTAGTCTCATCTTCCACAACTGCCTACAATATTCTCCACTCAAGCCCCAGTGATTTATTTCTGTGTGTTTGAACCAACTTTGTGTTCCCACATTAAGGCCCTTGCACAATATCACCTGCCCTGAGGAAGGTTCATTCTTCTACATATCCTTTTGACCTTCTGATTCCTTGAATCTTCCTTCCACAGATCATTCTGACCTACCAAGTTTTTGCCTCCTCTCAATCCACAGCCATACCTATATACCTCTCAGCTGGTCATGAATCATGCACTGTGTTGGTCAACAAGTTCATGGGTTTTCAATCAGAGATTTGGTTTGAATTTGGCTCCTGCCACCTACTAGCTGTGTGAACTTGAGCAAATCACATAACCTCTCTGACTGTTTCCTTAGCAATAAAACGGATATAAAATTGCCTACTTCACAAAGATCCCTATAAGGAGATTAAATAAGATATTGCATCTAACATATGTCAGCTATGAAGAAAGTAAATTGCAACTCAGGTGGGAAAAAATTTGCAAGTCATATATTTGATAATACAGTATCCAGAATATATAGTATCTTTTACAACTCAACAATAAAAAGAAACAACCCAATTTAAAAATGGGTAAAAGATTTGGAGAAAAATTTCTCCAAAGAACATATACAAATGGTCAACAAGCAGAAGCAAAGATGCTCTCAAGGTCATTAGTCATTAGGGAAATCAACTTATAGGAATGCAAATCAAAGCCACCATAAGGTGCCTCTTCATACCTACTAGGATTACTATAATTTTCTTTTGTTTCATAAAAAGGAAATGAGTGTTGGCAAATGTGTAGACAAATTGGGCCCTTCATACATTGCTGGTGGGAATGTAAAACTATGCGACAATTGTGAAAAAACAGTCTGGCCTTTCCTCATAAAGTTGAACATTGTTATATATGATTCAGTAATTCCACTCCCAGTAAAATTTATTTCAAGAAAAATAAAAACATGTTCCCACAAAAACTTATCCATGAATGTTTATAGCAGCATTATCCATAATAGTCAAAAAGTAAAAACAACACAAATGTCTATCAACTGATAAATGGATAAGCAATGGTGATATATCCATACAATGAAATATTTACTCATGAAAAGGAATGAAGTACTGACACATGCTAACAGCATGAATGAACCTTGAAAACATTCTGCTAAGTGAAAGAAGTCAGATACAAAATGCCATACATTATATGATTTCATTTGAAATGTCCAAAATTGGCAAATTCATAAAGAAAGTAGATTGGTGATTTCTGAGGCTTTTGGGGAGGGGAAATGAGAAATGACTGTCACAGGTGCAAAGTTATCTTTGGGGATTGGGCTTAGTGAAATTCTAATTTGGATGTCCTGGGATTAGACAGTAGGAATAGTTGCACAACAATGAATGTACTAAAAAACAAAAATGTACATTTTTAAATAGTGAAAATTATGGTATGCAAATTATATCTCAAAAAATAAAAACTAAAAAGTGGAGAAGAGTGTGTCAGGCAGTGTCTGAGTTATAGACACTTAGTCTTTGGCACGGTTTCCCCTCCCCTGCCCCTCAGTAAACATGGTGACATCAGTATTCAGAATCAAGCTGCTCAGATGACATAAAGACCACGCTTTCCACTAACCCCTGTCTTCCCCACACATGTGCTGAAGCAGAGGGCTATGGGAAGCAAGTTGTTCTCATGGTCCTACCATTTTGGCTAAAAAGGTGTCTGTTCAATCGTATGACCCATTGTTGGTAATTCAAGAAAAAAGTTATTCATACCTTTGGTTCAACTAAATGAACCCATGGTGACTGCATTAATAAATCTAGCCAAATATACAGAAGATTACACAGATGACTTGGAGGAAGGAGTAAAAGAATCAGGAAAGGCACAGAGAATATTATTAACACGGCTTTTGCCTAAAGAAAACATTGAGCGTTGCATTTGCCAGAGAGATTATGAAAGGAGTTAATAAAATCAAATTAAACTTGAGGGAAAATTGGCTCCACAAATAATCCTTCAGTTAGAGACTGTGTATGGAAGCAAGGATGACAAGGAAACAGCACACATCCATGGTGGACCAACCTCGAGGAACTGAACCTGATGCGCCCAGCTTCCCAGCCCTCCTGCACTGACATCTCAGGCCAACAGCCTGGGCCATGGGGGCTCAGTGTCTCCAAATCACCTTCTCTTACACAAAACACAGAAACAACATTCCTCATAAGGTTATTATTTTTATATGAAGGGCAACAAGTAGGAACCCCAAACAGTAGGTCTGATCACTAACTATTACACAGGCCATGAGTAATACTGCTACCCAACATTCAAGTGGGGGTCAAAGGGCAGTACCCCCTTTTTGGACAAGAGCCCAATTTCCCTGTTAGACAGAAGCCCCTGAATACAGATTCCCTAAATCCTCTCTTGATTGGGAACTTTTATTCATCACTTCACAGGCTCACAAAGAGACATCTTTGTTCACCCTTGGTGGAATAAACATATTGATTGACTTACTTCAAATCTGGCAGACTAAGTTGACATATTGGGTGGTAAAAACCCCTACCTACCTCAAATAATTAGAAATAAGTTTTTAAAGTTCTCTCTCATGAAGATTTTGGGCCCAGATCACAATAACTTTATTATCCCCTGTACTTTAAAAAAACTTTAATTCAACTTTATTAGTGACATTGGTTATAAAATTATAATGGTAAAGCTTTCAGGTGGGCAGCTCTGTATACATCTGTATATTGTATCATCTGTACGTATCATCTGTACATTGTATCGTGTGTTCACCACCCCAAGTAGATCTCCTTCCATCACCATTAATGCCCTATTTATTCTATTCTACCTCCCCGACCCTCTTCTCCCCTTGTGATCACCATACTGTTGTCTGTGTCTATGAACTTTTTGTTTAGGGGTTTTCTTTTGCTTAATCCCCTCACTTTTTTCACCCAATCCCCCAACTGCCATCCTCTCTGACAATTGTCAGCCTGTTCTCTGTATCTATGAGTCTGTTTCTCTCATGTTTATTTTGTTCAGTAGATGCCACATGTAAGTGAACTAATATGGTATTTGTCTTTCTTGGTCTTATTTCACTTAGCATTAATTCTCTCCAATTCCATTCATGCTGTCACAAAAGGTAAGGTACCCTTATTTTTATGGCTGACTTGTGGGTTCAATCCCCAGTCAGGGCAAATACAGGCGGCAACCAATCTACATTTCTCCCTCACACTGATGTTGTGTGCTTTCTCTCTCTCTTTCTCTCCCTCTCTCTCAAAATCAATAAACATATCCTCAGGTGAGGATTAAAAAATAACAGAAAACATAGA